>JAWZYT010000442.1:1257500-1277500 GCA_034508575.1 Petrolisthes manimaculis | reverse complement strand
CTTACACACACACGCACACACATCCTTCTTCCTTCCTCTCTCTGTTTAGCACACACACACACACACACACACACACACACATCCTTCTTCCTTCCTCTCTCTGTTTAGCACACACACACACACACACACACACACACACACACATCCTTCTTCCTTCCTCTCTCTTTTTAGCACACACACACACACACACACACACACACACACATAAATAGTAACAAACAAATAATAATGAGCCAATTTACCAGTACGTATACGAGCATCAATAGATGGTGTGAGAGCCAACACCATCACCACCATCACCAATATTACACTCTGTCCACACATCATGTCTGTAATATAAACAATAATAATAATAATAGCCTCTGTATAGACACACACACACACACACACACTATCATTGTAAACACATACACTACCCTATCCTTGTAAACACACACACAACACTATCGTTGTACACACACACACACACTATCAATCAACACACACACCACCCTACCCTATTAATCTACACACACACACACTACCATATTAATACACACACACACACACACACACACACACACACACACACACACTACCCTATCATTGTACACACACATTATGTTTGTAATATAATAATTACAATAAAATTGGGTCCATTCCACAGTGGTATTCGTTTGTTACCTTTCTAACTAACCACATTTGTAAGGCTTCATTATTATCTAAAAGCTGAGTATTTACATTCACAAAATCTATCCAACAGTTAGATAATGATGATCACTGTATATTTTACTAATTAAATTCATTATTCAATAATTCACCCAGAAGTCATATACACTATTTTTGTTTTGTGTGTGTGGAAATGATTTACTAGGTGTAGTTTACAATAATGTGATTGGTGTTGGTGTAGTAATATTAGATTTACTAGGTGTAGTTTACAATAATGTGATTGGTGTTGGTGTAGTAATATTAGATTTACTAGGTGTAGTTTACAATAATGTGATTGGTGTTGGTGTAGTAATATTAGATTTACTAGGTGTAGTTTACAATAATGTGATTGGTGTTGGTGTAGTAATATTAGATTTACTAGGTGTAGTTTACAATAATGTGATTGGTGTTGGTGTAGTAATATTAGATTTACTAGGTGTAGTTTACAATAATGTGATTGGTGTTGGTGTAGTAATATTAGATTTACTAGGTGTAGTTTACAATAATGTGATTGGTGTTGGTGTAGTAATATTAGATTTACTAGGTGTAGTTTACAATAATGTGATTGGTGTTGGTGTAGTAATATTAGATTTACTAGGTGTAGTTTACAATAATGTGATTGGTGTTGGTGTAGTAATATTAGATTTACTAGGTGTAGTTTACAATAATGTGATTGGTGTTGGTGTAGTAATATTAGATTTACTAGGTGTAGTTTACAATAATGTGATTGGTGTTGGTGTAGTAATATTAGATTTACTAGGTGTAGTTTACAATAATGTGATTGGTGTTGGTGTAGTAATATTAGATTTACTAGGTGTAGTAATATTATTTGTTGTGTAGTAAATACAGACATGAGTGTGTGTGGTAATGGTATTATGGTACAGAGGTCTCACATGGGTACCATATTAACCTACCATGGAGATAACAGTACGTCATGTGTGTGTGTGTGTGTGTGTGTTGAGAGTGATAATGGCTATTAATAAGAACACATGGACCAGTGAATAGGTCATGTGTGTGTGTGTGTGTGTGTGTGTTACTTACCTTTCCTTTCCTTTGTGACCACCAGACCACAGATGGACTTGTCCAGCGGGACTTCACTCGTTTTTTCAGATGTGCAGCCAGACCCTGAGGACTACATATAAAGGTGTATATTAATATTGGAAACATGTACTGTGTTACAGATGTCCCTGAGTACTGTACATATAAAGGTGTATATTAATATTGGAAACATATTATAAAGGTGTAAATTAATATTGGAAATATGTACTGTGTTACAGATGCACCCACAGGCACGCACGGACGCAAACACACGGATGTACGCACACAGGCCAGCACACTCAGCACTTTATCTCTTCCTGTTCAGTAATCTATACAACTTAGTAAAAGTGTTCACACCATGATAAGTAAAGGTTGAGTTATTACTACTGTCACCATTCACTGTGTGTGTATGTGTGTGTTAATATGTATGTGTGCATACTATTAGTGTATGTGTGTGTGTTAATTACATACGTGTGTATACTGTTTGGGTATATGTGTGTGTGTATGTGTGTATTCATACCATAATAAGTAAGGGTTGAGTCATTACAGTTGTCAGATTTTGCACAATTTTATATTTTACATTAAATTATATTGGATGAAATATAACATTATAATGGTAATACAAGATGGTAGTGCTTCCTTGTTACTTATATTAATAAATAAATAAAGTGGCTTTAGAAATATACCAACAATTAGCCAGGAAGTTAAAGGGAAGTAGTACAGTGTTGGTAAATCTGGAGCAACTGATTCCTCCATACTATTCCAAGCAACAGAACACCATTATTTATGTTAATGTTGTCCTATTTCCTGGGACACTTGGGAGGAATCAAAGTGCTCCAATGAACCATAAATATATTACACCATTAATTAGTCTTGGTCCAGAACAACAATAACAACAACAACAACAGCAATAATAATAATAACAACAACAACAACATCAACAACAAACCCAATATTGATACTTTTTCTTGTAATGTTTCAAGATTAGTTACAAGGATTATTTTATTATTATTATTATTATTATTATTATTACTATTTTATTCATTATATCTACTAGTAGTTAGCACCATAGAATCAAAACAGCCTCTAAAGGACCAACAGATCTGTTACTGTTAGTATTATATTGTATACATTAATATTGTATTCCTTCTCTCCCTTCCCCTGCTTTATCATCCCTTATCCCTCCTTCTCTTCCCTCCTTTACATTCTCCTATTTGTCACTCTCCCTCCCCTTCCTTTACCATACCTACCCTACCCTTCCCTTCCCTTCCCTACCCCACCCCTCATCTCCTTTCCCTTCCTCTCCCCATCCTTTACTTTACCCTACCTACCGTTCTCTTCCCTACCCCTCTTCTCTATACCCCTCCTTCTCCCTCCCCTTCCGTTACACTATCAACCCTTCCCTTCCCATTTCTATTCCTCTTCCCTCCCTTCCCCTCCTGTTCCCTCCCTCTCCCTCCCTTCTTTTACCATACATACCCTTCCCTACCCTTCTCCTCCCTTCCCCTTCCTCGCCCCTTCCTGTACCATATCTACTCTTCCCTTTCCTTCCCTATCCCCTACTGTTCCTTCCTTCTCCTTACTTTACCCCCTTCTCTATTTCTCTTCCTCTCCCTTTCCTTTTCTTTACTCTATCTACCATTCCTTTACCCTAACTACCCTTCTCTACCCCTCTTCTCCCCTCCATTCCCTATCCCTCCTGTACCCTCCCTACCTTTACACTTTCGTTACCTTATCTACCTTTTCCTTTCATTCCCTACCCATCTCCTCCTTTCCCCTCCTCTTCTTTCCCTTCCTTTACAGCTTCATATCCCTCTTCTTTCCTTTCCTTTACCATCCCCAATCCTCCCTTCCTTCCCCTTTAACCAATTTTGCCTTTCCCTTTCTTTAATGTCCTCCCTTTCCTTCATTCCTCCTCTTCCATCTCCTTCTAACACTTACCTCATCTTTCCTTCCCAACCTTCCATCCTTCCTCCATCCTTCCCTTCACACACCCTACCCTCCATCCTTCCCCTCACACACCCTACCTTCCATCCTTGCTCCATCCTACCCTCCACACACCCTACCCTCCATCCTTCCCCTCACACACCCTATCCTCCATCCTTCCCCTCACACACCCTACCATCCATCCTTCCCTTCACACACCCTACCCTCCATCCTTCCCTTCACACACCCTACCCTCCATCCTTCCTCCATCCTTCCCCTCACACACCCTACCCTCCATCCTTCCCTTCACACACCCTACCCTCCATCCTTCCTCCATCCTTCCCTTCACATATCCTACCCTCCATTACACAGTATATACGACTGCCTGCAGGACTTACCACAGGATGTACCCCAAAAAATTAATACATTTATCATTTGCACATTATCAGGAAATTTCCACTGTCACGAGAGAGAGAGAGAGAGAGAGAGAGAGAGAGAGAGAGAGAGAGAGAGAGAGAGAGAGAGTTGAACCCTCCATCACTTTGCTATAACAGTAAGAAATATAAACTATTTTTATCTAAAATAAACGATGTTACTGACAGAAAATATAAAAATACATGCAAGGAGTATTATGTTCATACTAAAATGTTAATTAATACTTAAATAGAATATAATGATATAAGTAATCATCTTTTTCTCTCATGACAAACTCAGGTGATATAATAATCAGGTTATAATATGTGTTCTTTGTGGAACTTTTGTCAATTAGTTTACCATTTCACCATAGAATGTTAAAACAATAAATAAAAAGGGTTTGAGTTGTGGTATGTATCTGTGATGGTATACTCTGGTGAACGTGAGCCAGGCCAGCCCAACTCCCCACCATGGTACCCAGCCATGGTAGTAAACCCTCAGTAAACAGTTTTAAACTCACGGACCTGTGCGAGGCTACATCTGCCAACGCCAACACGTTACCACTGTACCAGCCAGGGACTTACTATACATTCCTAATATTGTCATTATTATATTTATTAAAACTAAATTGGTCTCCAACAAATTATTATGATCAATATTAAATATTAAACTATTACCTGATAATGTGATGGTTAATGTTGGTAATGTTGGTTCACAATGTCCAAGTGTACCTATTATTACTCAAAGAAAAATTGAGGGAGCATTGCAAGGTGCAACTGTTCACTACAGAAAACAATGTTGCCACAGAAGAAACCTGACCAAAGAATATAGGAGAGGAAAGATAGGAAGTGATAAAGAGAGGGAGAGATTATGAAGAAATACAGAGCATTTCAAAGGAAGACAATCCAAAATAGTTGAGTGCAGGATTTAATTAATAGTAACAACAAAATACTTTACCCAATATGTGGAAGCTTTTTCTTGATAATAAACTCCAGAGGTTGAAGCACTGTTAAGGCTAAATTTGAAAAGGATTTACACAAACTGTGACAAACACAACACTACAAGATGGATACAGATCCTGTAGTGATCACACACACATAAACACACACGCACACAGGAAGTGTCATGGCGGCACCCGTTGGGACAGTGGAGGAAGAGATAAAACATATTAGATAATAAACTCCAGTGTACTGCGAACAACTTAATCCTTTGTAAATTATTGTGTTATTACATCTTGTTAAATCAATATAGTAACTTTCATATTCCCCCTGACAAGGGTTACATATTTATTACCATACAAACTTTTAGGATGTATGGAAGAACACTGGAATCTATGAGTAGAGAACACACACACACACACACACACACACACACACACACACACACACACACACAATGTACGTGTCATAATAACCATTAATAACTTCTTCTGTGTAATAACTGGTCTGAGACACCTGATAATATTTATATACTGGCTAAACAAAGGGATAACAAACCTTTGTTGTTACTATAATATTGTTTGTAGTCCCAGACCCGTGTGTATGGAGGGTAACCTTACACCCAAAAGTTCTCATTGGTGTTAACCTTGGAGAGAGAGGAAATAAACTCACTCCATTTTTGCCTCAACAATGGGAATTTCCTGAGCGTTGACACACACACACACACACACACACACACCCAGAGAGAGAGAGAGAGAGAGAGAGAGAGAGAGAGAGAGAGAGAGTCACCACCATTCTACTTTTATCATTTTGTACAAGCAACAACTAATGTATTTCATCAATGGTAAATAGATAGGCAGAAAGTATAGCTTCACTGTGTGTGTTGGTGAGACAGTTGGATTCAACTACCTACTGTCCAGTAAAGATAGACAAGGTCAAGTTGCCTCTATATAATATTATTGTTAGCTTCACTGTGTGTGTTGGTGAGACAGTTGGATTCAACTACCTACTGTCCAGTAAGGATAGACAAGGTCAAGTTGCCTCCACAAGATGTGTCTCAGGGAATCATAAACACAGCTGTACAGTCAATACCTGAAGTTTGTCTTTCTTAGTCCATGATACGTTCCTGTTAATCAGGGAACACTCTATGTGATAGAATTGACAGGTATATATGGTTTAAATGTCTAATATTACAGATGATCATATGTGAGCTAAAATAATTTAACCACAAATTCCTCAAAGTTATATTTATTATATAAATGTTCAAAAGGTGGAATCATAATATTATCGAGAAATATATGATATTGGTGGAGGAAGATTTTGTTTACAACATCAATACACAGAAATATATATTATGTTGCCAAACAGTTGTCTATTAATTAAATATACCAAAACATTTACAGTCATAGAGGCAACATTGTATGAATACAATAACGTTGTCAGATACACACGTCATCAGCACAGATAATGACAGTGTGTGTTTTGTGATTACATGTTTTTTTTTTCTTCTATAAATACATTACTTCCTCTCCTGGCCTTTCCTCTCCCCATATAATGTTAAATAACCTTCCATTCATACCTCCATTGCTATGAAGTATTAATTTAAACTTCAGTATGTATTTTAGTTACATGAATATTTCGTCCCTGTTGTGATATAACATTATTCGTTACCATTTGTTTAACACGGGTAATACAGTGTGACAAATACTCTTGTTTCCATTGTCTTTATCAATCATTCCCTCTTTTGTTACTTCCTATTACCACACTGGACTCTTGTTTCTTTCTTGTCTTTCCAATCCCCAATCTCTCCTATCAGTTTTATATTCATTATGCCTTACTCACTCTGATATATTATATTCTATAGGTTTTCGTTGTACTGACATTTAAATACAATTAGGGTAAACCTTATAGTTTTAAAACTCATAACCATAGTCAGATTAATGTGTCTATTAAAATATTATATCAGCTGAAACCACATTCCTCCGGCTCTCTTCCTTCGTATAGCTACATAGTAAATATCTCCGAATAATGGAAGATAAAAGAGTGACGTTCATGTCTACGTATGATATGCATGTGCTCAACAAATTTCAATTTTAATGAATGAGTCTAAATATCTTGAAGTGAAGGAAGAGAAAGAAAGAAGGCCATACTGTTTCTGGAGGACACTAACACGAAAGAAAAAATGAAATGAAGAAGATAAACAGTATCCAGAAGGAAACAGAAGGAAAAGGGAAACAGAAGAATTCCGCAATAGAGCCAATCCTTTTAATGTATCTTAAAATTGTTAATATATTACTATATTATGCAATGAAACCTTCCATTATATGTTCATTGTTGTAATATATTACCATGTTATGCAATGAAACCTTCCATTATATGTTCATTGTTGCAATATATTACCATGTTATGCAATGAAACCTTACACCATCTATTCATTGTTGCAATATATTACCATGTTATGCAATGAAACCTTCCATTATATGTTCATTGTTGCAATATATTACCATGTTATGCAATGAAACCTTCCATTATATGTTCATTGTTGCAATATATTACCATGTTATGCAATGAAACCTTCCATTATATGTTCATTGTTACAATATATTACCATGTTATGCAATGAAACCTTACACCATCTATTCATTGTTACAATATATTACAAGTAAACCAATTTTGTTACTTGACCTCAATCAAGTCATTTTCTGATAAATCCCTTGACAGACTGCAGACATGGACAGAGCACAACAACGTCTCCATCAACCACACCAAGACCTTGGTGATGCACGTCTGCACCTCATCTGTAGTTGTGCCCCCCCCCCCCCCCCCCAGCTCACAATTGGCCCTCATCCACTCCAAGTCATCCACTCCTTCAAGCTGCTTGGCATCACTCTGGATGACCAATTATCATGGAAGCAACATGTCGCTAGAATGGTCAAGGTAGCCTCATACAAGCTGTATGTGCTGCATAGACTCAAGTCTCTGGGGACTCCAGCAGGGGATTTGAAACACAACAACAACAGCTCTAGAAGGTTCAGAAGAGGGTATGCAGAGTCATACTCGGCCCTGCCTATACTAGTTACAATGATGCCTCACCACCCTGAGTCTGCCCAGGCTGACAGCCATATATGAGCAAGCCCTTAGCAAGTTCAGGGAAGGCTTGCTACATAACCTCGTACCACCTGACGCCCCCACACCAGCCAGGGTTACCCGACACCAAAACAAACTGGTGCCGCTAAGAGCCTCTCACACTGACTGCTACCACCAGAGTGCTATTCCCAGTTTAGTGCAAAAAATATACACCTAGACTAGTATGTCTCCAAGTTGTAACCTATAGATCTTAGAATTAATATTAATGTAATCTTCCACTCTGTAAATTATCAGTCTCTGACTGCCATGAAAATAAACTTATAATAATGATAATTATTATACATGTATGTATACACATACAGCCATGGCTGATAGTGGTCGATCAGGTCCCAAGGAGTGTTGGAGAGCAACTGAACTGAGTTTGATCAAGTGAATTTCTCAACATTGAGAGAGGTTTAGAAGACTTACTCTTTCGAACTCTGTTTAGTTGCACTCCAACACTCCTTGGACCCTGGTCCAGCACTATCAGCCATGGCTGTACACACACACGTACACACGCACGCACAGGCATGCACTGACGCAAGCACACGGATGTATGCACACAGGTAAATGAACGCAGGCCAGCACACACAGCTCTCTCTCTCTCTCTCTCTCTAGTAGAACCACAACATAAACTTCCTGTTCACTAATCAATACAATTTAGTAAAAGTGTTCACACCATGATAAGTAAAGGTTGAGTCATTACTACTGTTACCATTCAATGTATGTGTATGTGTGTGTGTGTGTGTGTTAATACATATGTGTGTATACAATAATAATAATAATAATAATAATAATAAAAGGTTTATTTGGTACAGGCAGCCAAGGGTTGTCAATATACATTGTAAAATGGTGATACAAATAGGTGATACTTGTAGTTAGTGGTGTCCTAGTGTTATCACTGGTGGTGGTGGTGATGGTGGTGGTGGTGGTGTGGTAGCTGTGTGAAACTGCATCACTACTGTCTTGCCGTGGTTGATGGAGACATTGTTGTCGTTGGTCTATGTCTGGAGGTTGGTGAGGTGTTGTTGCAGGAGGTGGTAGTGAGTCATTCACATATTTCCAGCGAAATTTTGTGTCAGTTAAGGCATCATTGATTAGGATGAGGAAGCACATGGTTCCCATCCTGGTTCCCTGGGGCACACCACAGGAGATATGTTAGTGTATAGATACTGCATCCTGGTGACACATTACCTGATGTCTGTCACACAGGAAGTTTGCCAGCCATGACACTAGACTGTGCTCTACTCCCATATCAAGAGCTTTCCTTAGTACTACGTTATGGTATATTCGATCAAAATCCTTTCTGATATCTATGAATGCAAAGGCAACTGAGGTCTTTCTTTTTTTCCAGGTTACTGTAAAATAAAGTCTAGCAGGCTTATGAGACAATGGGTGGTGTGGTGGATAATGACTTCATATTTCCAAATTGTTGGGGGTCAACACAGTCAACACAAGATAGTCAACACAGGAAGATAAGGTAACTTTTTCCACATCCCACACAGGTCCTTTAATTTGTTGTACCACTGACTGATGTTCGTTGATTTTTGTTAGGTAGTACAAATTTTTGTCAGCTTTTATTTCTCTTATGACCTTGTTGTGCAGTGTGTTATACCTCTTCCTGTCATTATAAAACGCCTTGTTGCGCTGCTCCATCAGCCTCTTGATCCGTGATGTTATCCATGGTAGGTCAGCAGGGTGATTCCTAACCTTCTTAGTAGGGAAGAAGTGGTAGTAGGCCTGGGTGATAGTAGTTTGATAATTCTCCCACTTCCTATCAACGTCATTAACAGTTAGTACCTCAGTCCATGAGTACTGTATCAGTCACTGTTCAAACTGTCTGATAGTAGAGTCAGGTGTAGGTCTACATATCTTGGTGTTATGGTTATCTTGGTGGTGGGAGGTGGTAGTGGCAGGGGCATAAAACACGGAGAGATGGTTGCTTCTTACTACGGGTGGCAGTGGTTGAGGTGGTAGGTACTGGTCTGCCAGGTCAGTGATAATGAAGTCTAGAATGTTTGTTCGTGGGTGAGAATGTTGACAATCTGGATGATGCTCAGTTGGTCCTCAATTTCATTGGTGTCTAGTTGGTTGAAGTCACTACATAGACCACCTTAGAAGACTGATATCTTGCCCATAAGGTGTCACAGGTATTGATGATGTGGTCGACGAGTAGGGCATGGGTGGGTGCACGTGGTGGGTGATACACGAAACCCCAAATGATGGAGGCAGTGTGGCGAGGGTGACATGGAGGTGTTAATCTTACCCACATGACCTCAAGTTCCCTGTGGATTTCAACGTTCAGCTGCTCGGCTGTGTACTTTGTGTGTAAACATCACAAGTCCACCTCCACGTTTTTCGGTTCTGAGACAGTGGAATAAGTCGTAGTTTTCAATGGTACACAACTCTGGTATAACTTGCCAGGCTTCCGTGACACAGACTATATCGGCGCTGATTGTGTTTACTGTATTCACCAGTTCATGGAATTTGTTACATAGTGAAGTCACATTGGATAGGAACACAGAGGGGAGGTCATACCAGAGGCGAGGAACTTCTATCACTTTGTATAATTTCAATACACTAAGTGTTTTCGTCTTTTTCGACGAGCGCCGATTTGTGTGTGCGTGTGTTTCGTGGCAATAGTTGAAGGACTCCTTTACCTCCAATTGTCTTATCACAACATAGGGTCCGGACCCTCAACATGCACCCCGGTAGGTAAGAAAGAAGGTGGGTAGGGAGAAGGATGGGTTGGAGTAGAAGGATGGTGGAGTGAAAGGATATGACCCACAGGCCAGTGTGTGTGTGTGTGTGTGGTATTTGGGTTTAAGGGGGAAATTTTGTTGGTAAATCTCGAGCAATTGAATCCTCCAAACTCTTCAAAGCAGAAGAAAAAAACACCATTAGTTTAACTCTTCTGGTCCTGTTTTGTAGCTTATTTTGGAGGAATCAAGGCACTCCAATGTAACAAAAATGAATTACCACCTTAAAGCCTAGCCTGATGACAAGCAAGAGTACAACGTTGACCTGAGTATAGGTAAGTGCACTTGTCCCATAGGAAGGTGTGGGGCAGTATGCAAGTATCAGACTGCTTGTGAGGAACATAGTATGACCGTTGTCCCACAAATGTTCATACCTTATAGTGTGCAAAAATATTTTTTAATGCATACACAGGTTTTAAATTATTAACCCCTAAATGTACCAGGCAGAAATCCATTCTCTATCAGATCAAAATAAAGAACCTTACTTTCTGACCTGACCTGTCCTTGACCTATCACTTCTTTGCATTTGCATGCCTGCTCTGCTGCGACTGAGCAAGGCAGTCATAATTCATTTTACCACCAAATGTGAAATTTAAAACTCTTTCCAATGGTATGCAACATGTATATATATTTATTAATTTTGTTACGTTTGTTTGTTACCATAAACTTTCTAGAACATTCATTTTATATGCGCTTAGTAGATATGACTAGTTGCATGTACAGATTGTTAAAATTTCCCAAGCCCCTATGTCCCTGTTTACCTAGCAGTAAGTAGGTACCCTGCTGTAAAAACAAGGATAACATCATAGCAACCTTGTAGGCTGAGGGAAGATATGTTGATGTAACAAGACTGAGTGCCTTAACATTATATAAGAAATATAAGAAAGAAATAAGCCAAGAAAATATATTATATGATAATACGTATGGATCAGTTTTGTAATTTAAGTTAAAAATCAACACCCTAAATTTAATTAAGTGATAGAAAGTGATTTATAGGAGAATCAGAAAAATGTGAAGGATGTGTGTGTGTGTGTGTGTGTGTGCAGAAAAGGAACACTTAGAATATTGTTTACTCTATTTACCAAATTTACAGAATACATCAGAATACATCAAAATTATTTGAAAATATGGAAAAAGTAAAAGATATATTAGTAGTAGAAGTGTGGTATAAAAAAACAGACAAAAACTCAGCAGGTATCGTAGAAAAACACACAAAATAAATAACAAAAATAACAAATAAATAAATAATAAATAAATAAATAACAATAAATAAATAACAATAATTAACCAAAGAGGAGCCGTTGAAAAGTTACAGAACTGAACTTACTAAACCTGAGCTGGTAACACTGATGAGAGATCAACAAACATCTGAGCTGGTAACACTGACGAGAGATCAACACAGCCAACAGACAGAGGTGATCATGGTTTCCAGACTAGAAGGTAAATATTGTCTTTATTTAATTAATTAGTTATTCCCTGACCATTCCAAGGTGTTGATAAGTAAATAAATGACCCCTATGATGTAGATAAGTGACGATAAATGCATAAAAAATACGATAAATGACAGAATAATACGATAAATTGTGAACCTGTGAATGGAAAAATTTATCACTTGTAAATATTAACTTTATCTAATTAATTATTTATTCCTTGACAATTCTGAAGTGTTGATAAGTAAATAAATGACCTCTATGATGTAGATAAAGGGTAATAAATGGATAAATAAGTCGATAAATGACGAAATAAGACGAACCGGTGAATGGAAAAAATAGATAATGATTTTGTTACGGGTAAATGTTGTCTTTATTTAATTAATTTTTTATTACTTGGTTATTCCAAGGTGTTGACAAGTAAATAAAGGATCCCTGTGATGTAGATTAATGACGATAAATGGATAAATAATATGATAAGATAATTATTTAATTATTACTACCTTTATTTTAATTATTCGGAGTGATTATTTTCACCGGTTGGTGAAAATAACATTTCTACTATTTTCACCGACCGGTGAAAATAAAGTAGTTAATATTTTCACCGGGGGTCAGATTATCGACTTCGAAGAAACGGACACCTTTCTGCTCGAGCTACAGTAATTAGTGGCTGTCCAGATCTGTGGACAGCCACGAGTTACTGTAGCTTGAGACAAGGTGAGTACGTTTCTTTTAGGAGTGACTGTACAAACCCAACACTTACGCTTTGAATTTTCTTCCAATCTCATTAATAGATTTAAAGATATTTCATTGTTGTTCATTAATTGGTTTGTTGTGGTTTGGTTTATTCATTTGAAGCAGTTGGGTTTGTAGTATCAAATGAAACACAAAACATGGCTTTTACAGAATGACATTTCCCCACTCAGTAGGCTACACTTACATACAGTACAAGTAATTCTTTTAATATTACCAGAGTTTGTTTATTTCATGGAATACCAAAGAAAAGATTATTATTTTACACCAAAAAGTATTTTCTACAAGTTTTGTAATGAAATTATGATAAAAAAACAACAACTTTATTTTCACCTTATGGTAGGCAATATGTAGGCCACCGGTAACAAGTATTTAAAATGTGTTTAGGGAATTTTGATCCAATATTACGAATTTTCAAACTTATTTTAGTGAATTGACGTTTTGAATACTCCGGTAACACTCCGTCTAGGTTTAGTATATTCGGGATGGGTGTAGTATAGGGGGAAGTAGGGGAAAATGAGCCCGCTCGGTAGGGGGAATTTTCAGAGTGTGAGGGGTGATTGCACTCAGTCCAATGTGAGCTGTCAAACAGTAAATTACACACCTTGTTCTCATATAGCCTTGGACGACCAGTAGTACCTGCCTTACCAGTTAATCATGTCAACCGGTGAAAATAATATTATTAGTATTTTCACCAACCGGTGAAAATAGTGATAATAGTATTTTCACCAACCGGTGAAAATAAACGCTGCCTTAATTGTTATTTATTTCAAGATGTTGGTAAGTAAACAAATGATGATAAATGGATAAATAAGACGATAAATGATGAAATAAGGCAATGACAGATAATTATTAGATTATTACTTCCATTATTTTAGTACCATTATTTATTTCAAAGTGTTAAGTAAATAAATTATCTCTGTGATATAAATAAATTGTGATAAAAGGATAAATAAGATGGGAAAAGTCCTCATATGTCCCACAGAATGTTAAAACTATTTAATTAATTTATTTATTCATTTAGTAGAGTTAAAATTGTTATGGTAAATTTACAGAATTACTTCATTAACTATATTGTGTATTTTAATATAATTACCTACTTACATAGATATTATACAGTATTTATTAATAATTACTATTTATTTAGACCATTCTAAAACATTTTTCATTATGGTGTTTTGGTAAATATGGAATGAATTACCATTTATCATGTACTGTTTTTTCTACCTTCATTACCCACTTATTTAGAACATTATAAAACTATTTTATTCTATGGCATTTCATCCACAAATTTCAAAGACATTCAAAGGAAGCATTTAGAAATTAACCTAACCTTACCTGACCTTACCTAACCTTACCTAACCTTACCTCGCCTCGCCCCGCCCCGCCCCGCCCCGCCTTACCTTACCTTACCTTACCTTACCTTACCTTACCTAACCTAACCTTATCTACCTTACCTAACCTTACCTTACCTTACCTTACCAAACCTTACCTTACCTTACCTTACCTAACCTTACCTCACCTCGCCCCGCCTTACCTTACCTAACCTTGCCTTACCTCGCCCCGCCTTACCTTACCTTACCTAACCTTACCTTACCTCGACCCGCCTTACCTTATCTTACCTAACCTTACCTGACCTGACCTAACCTAACCTAACCTAACCTAACCTAACCTAACCTTACCTGACCTGACCTGACCTAACCTAACCTAACCTAACCTAACCTAACCTAACCTAACCTTATCTACCTTACCTAACCTTACCTTACCTGACCTAACCTAACCTAGACCTAGACCACAGCAGACTACCGGACCTAACCTAACCTGGGCAAACTACCGTGAAATAACCGTGGTAAAGTACAGGAAATGGCCGGGGCAAAATACTGTATTTATTGAATGAATTACCATGTTATAGCAGATCTGGCTAGATCCCAGTATTTTGCCCTGGTCATTTCCCGTACTTTACCACGGTTATTTCCCGGTCGTTTGTCCAGGTTAGGTCCTGGTAGTCTGCCTTAGTTTAGGTTAGGTTAGGTAAGGTAAGGTAAGGTCAGGCTAATTTTAAAATGCCCCATTTAAATTTAACAAAAAACAACAACCATACACAATAACTGTAATTCCTTCAATATTTACTGAAAAAAATGTAGGCAATAATGGTAATTCTTTCCATATTTACCCAAAAAATATACACAATAACAATAATAACAGTAATTGTTTCCATATTTAACATAGAGTACTGGTAGTTAAATATAAATATTGTTGTGTTACATATTTTATTATTATGATGATTATTACATTATTTACATTTCCAGGTAGGATTGATTAATGAGGTGTTGCAACAGGTGTGAACCAAGAGGTGTTGCAGCATCAATTGTACATCAATGCACACTCCTTCATCCACAGGTAATTTTATTTATTTATTTTGGGTCTGTCATTGCTTGCCTTCATCACTATGAAATAATTAGTTGTTTATGTGTATATATGTAACAGTATGTATGTATGTATGTATGTATATATGTATGTATGTATGTATGTATAATCTCTCTCACTCACTCATACTATCATTGCTTGCCTTCATCACTATGAAATAATTAGTTGTTTATGTGTATATATGTAACAGTATGTATGTATGTATGTATGTATAATCTCTCTCACTCACTCATACTATCATTGCTTGCCTTCATCACTATGAAATAATTAGTTGTTTTAGGCTACTGCTTGGTTTTATAAATAACTTTGGATTTGAAGATGGAACAACTATACTTTGTATATCTTACAGTATACTTGGCAACACATATGTGTAGTGTTGTGTTGCTGTCTCAGTGTCCTTGACTGTACATGACACACTCAGGTCACACCTACCTACTGTTGGTCAGGTCAAGTAATTCATTCCTTGCTATACCATCACCATGAAATGTTCATCACACTCCCTCTGTCCTGCTTTGTACAGCCAAGCAAAGGATATTATATTGTGAGTAAATGGATATTTTATAGGAAACAAAGTCATAGCATGAGAAAATACTAAAGTATATTGAGAGACAGACAGACAGATAGAGAGACAGACAGGAGGGTAAGGTAAAGAGGTGGATTATAAGTTTATAGGCCTGGTGACTGATGCCCGGGGTAGTAGTACAGACACCTCTGGCCATCACCCAGAGTATCAAATAGTGCTGGTTTGACTATTACCTAGAATAGACTAGACCACAGCAGACTACCAGGACTTAACCTGGACAAACTACCAGGTCTTAACCCGGGCAGACTACCAGGACTTAACCTGGGCAAACTACTGGGTCTTAACCCGGGCAGACTACCAGGACTTAACCTGGGCAGACTACCAGGACTTAACATAGGCAAACTACCGGGTCTTAACCTGGACAAACTACCGGGACTTAACCTGGGCAGACTACCAGGACTTAACCTGGACAAACTACTGGGAAATAATGGTGATAATGTACAATGAATGACTGGGGCAAAATACTAGGATCTGTCAACACTGCTGCAAAATGGTAATTCTCTCAATAAATACCATAAACTGTAATGCAGCACCTCTCATTATTATTATTATTATCATCATTATTATTATTAGCATAATTATCATCATCATTATTATTATTATTATTATTATTATTATTATTATTATTATTATTATTATTATTATTATTATTATTATTATTATTACTGTGTCTACTTGATGAACTAACATTGTTTAATTAATATTTCAGGTTCACAGACAGTTGATAGATAGATAGTTTGTGATAGATACATACATACATAAAGAGAGAGAGTGAGTGAGGATGTGTGTGAGAGAGAGTATATATAGATTGATGGATGGATAGATAGATAGTTTGTGATAGATCGATACATACATACATAAAAAGAGAGAGAGAGAGAGAGAGAGAGAGAGAGAGTATAGATAAAAATGCCTATATTTTAATGTTTTTGTCCATGTCGTCAATATCGGTGGTATGGTGTACATTAGGTCTCTTCTTCCATGTAGTGTTGTCCATGTCGTCAATATCAGTGGTATGGTGTACATTAGGTCTCTTCTTCCATGTAGTGTTGTCCATGTCGTCAATATCAGTGGTATGGTGTACATTAGGTCTCTTCTTCCATGTAGTGTTGTCCATGTCGTCAATATCAGTGGTATGGTGTACATTAGGCCTCTTCTTCCATGTAGTGTTGTCCATCTCGTTATATGGTGTACATTAGGCCTCTTCTTCCATGTAGTGTTGTCCATCTCGTTATATGGTGTACATTAGGCCTCTTCTTCCATGGTTGGCTGTTCAGATTGAGCTTTCATTTTCCAGCTTAGGGACAAGTCCATTAATAATTTTCCAAATGTATATAATTATGTATTGTTCTCGTCTTCTTTCCAGTGAGTATAATTTGAGGACAGCTAGTCGTTCCCAGTAGTTATTATCCTGCATACCCGCCATCCTTGTTGTAAATGTTCGTTGCATTGCTTCTACTTTTCTAATTTGTCCTACTGTACTTGGATTCCAGAGAACACAGCAGTACTCTAAGAGAGGAAGTATAAGTGCTTTATATAGTGTTAGAAGTACAGTACAGTACAGTGGGCTCTCTGGTTGTAAAGGTTCTTAGTATCCATCCTATTGTCTGTCTCGCCTTTGTAACTTCTGTTGTCTATTTGTTGTTGAAAGTTGCCATCATCACTTAATGTTACTCCTTGATCCTTGACGTGTCTGTATTGTTCAATTATTTGTCCTTCTGGTGTTCTATAATAATTGTTGGGGATATCAATATTGGGATGACGGTATCTCATCAACTCCAATTTGGAGCTGTTGAAACTCATGTTGTTATTGGCTGCCCACTGGTATATCTTATTTAAATCCATTTGTGTCATTCTAAGGTCTTCGTTGTTCCTCACTGTACTCAAAAGTCTAGTGTCATCTGCAAAATAAGATGCAGTGCAATGGGAAATATTTGTGTCTATATCTCTCATGAATATTAAGAATAGCAAAGGGCCAATGACTGACCCTTGTGCCACTCCGCTCAACACTCCTTCTACAACAACTGCTTGATTTCTGTTCTCTAAAAAGCACTTTATCCACTTGAGCAGTTTTCCTCTGATTCCAATATGTGACAGTTTCTGTATCAGTATTTGGTGGTCGTCTTTGTCGAAAGCTTTCGAAAAGTCTAGATAAATAACATCGACTGTGGCATCGTTCTCAAGTGAATGTAACATGTCCATACGGTGTTGCAGTAGTTGTGATAGACACGATCTACCATGTCTGAATCCATGTTGCTTGGCATTGTGAAGTGTGTGTATATCGAGGTATTCATTTAGCTTGCTGACAACCATTTTTTTCAAACACTTTTATTATGTGCGATGTTAATGTGACTGGTGGGTAATTTTTGGGCTCTGTTCTGTCGCCACCTTTATAAATTGGCGTAATAAATCCCTCTTTTAGTATTGGTGGAATTACTCGTGTGTGAAGGGATACTCTCCAGAGGATGTAGATAGGTGTGGATAGTGTTTACATACATTGTTTCAGTAATATAGCAGGGACACCATCTGGTCCTAATGAGGCCTGAGGTCTAATGCTGGATATTGATTGTTCTATATCTATTTCACTCAAGTCAATATCTCTAGACTCTATGTCTGAAGTTCTTGTTATCACCGGGTCAAGTTCTTCGTTTATTTGGTTATTTTGTCGTACACTAAATGCAGATACATATTGCATATTGAAGGCTTCTGTCATTTGTTGTGGGTCACTGACTAGTGTACCATTGTGTTTTAAAAGTCCTATTTTGCTCCTTACATTTGACTTCATTTTTGTATAGTGATAAAAGTATTTAGGGTTGTGGGATATAGCTTCTACTGCTTTTTCTTCTTCTTTAATCCGTTCCGCTTCATGTGATTTGGCCAGCTTTTCTTCTATGTTCCACAATTGTTCTTTGATTCTGTTGTCCTCTCTATGTAGAATTTTCTCAGCCAATTTAGTTTTTTTCCTCATCAGAATTTTCCTATCCCTGGGTATATTATTTATTCTTCTATGTACTTTTCTTTCTGGTACAAACTTTGAGCAAATGAAGAGGAGTTTTTCTATAATAAAGTCATACATTTCTATTGTAGTCATGTCTTTTAGCTCTTGGTTCCAGTTGACAATTTTGATTGCATTGTTCATGCTTGTCCAGTCCATATTATCACTGAAAAAAATTCATAGTAGAGAAAGACGAACTCCCGCTACCATTAATTTCCATCATGGGCCTGTGTTCTAAGGTGGTTTATATAATTAGGAGCTTGTGATCTGACATGGTTGTGTCCTCCGTCCTCACACCACTGATGATAATATCTTCATTATTGGTGAAGAACAGATCCAAGGTATTAAGGCCGTGGGTTGGCAAGTCAACAATTTGTCTCATCATAAGGTCTTCAACCATATTAAACAAGGCATTAGCTTGTAATCTGTCCACTAGTGAGCCTCAGTATATACTTAGCACGTGCCAGTTAGCATTGGGCAGTCCACCATATTAAACAAGGCATTAGCTTGTAGTCTGTCCACTAGTGAGCCCCAGTATATACTTAGCTCGTGCCAGTTAGCATTGGGCAGTCCACCATATTAAACAAGGCATTAGCTTGTAGTCTGTCCACTAGTGAGCCCCAGTATATACTTAGCTCGTGCCAGTTAGCATTGGGCAGTCCACCATATTAAACAAGGCATTAGCTTGTAGTCTGTCCACTAGTGAGCCCCAGTATATACTTAGCTCGTGCCAGTTAGCATTGGGCAGGTTGAAATCTCCGTTGATGATAACAGAGGGCTCTGGATTTCCCATCATTTTCACTTGTACACTTATTTATTCCAACACACTCACAAAGTTCTCAGTCAGACAACCTGGTGGATGATAAATGGTTACTACCACTGTTTTACATTTGTGTATGTACAATATTATATATTCAACCTCGCTAT
>JAWZYT010000442.1:1167500-1247500 GCA_034508575.1 Petrolisthes manimaculis | reverse complement strand
CTTCATTCTTTTACGTAGTTTGGTTCGCTTCCGCATCAATGTCTTGCGATCTCGTGGTATACATTGTTTGTTTACTGTGCGTCTTGTGGGCACATGTTTCCTTGAGATCTGCAGACATGTTGATAATATTTGCTTATACTGTGACTCGGGATCAAAATCCTGCATGAGTTGATACCAGTCCACTTCACTAAGGTCACTTTTAAGGTTTACCCAGGACACAGACTCACTGAAAAAGTTAAGTTGGTTGAAATTGAGCGCTATTTGCGGTGCTGGGCTGACCTTGTTTTGGTGTTCATCTCTGGTTATATTTGTTGCTATATTAACAATATATTTCTACAGTGTAGTCGTGGATGAGTTGGTCGTCGTTGGTCATAACAATGTCCAGTATATTTTTACCTCTTGTAGGAGTATTTATATGTTGATTCATGCAAAAATCTGAGGCAAGGTTTAACAACGCTTCTGCTTGAGCTCGCATGTCTGCTGCTCCTCCATAGACCCTCTCTGATTCCCAGTTAATGAGAGGAAAATTTAGGTCTCCTGTAAGCATAATGGTAGGCATAGGTGGTGGAAAATTCTGTAGTATAGTTTGAATTTTGTTGAGTGGTTCAAGGAATTTTGTAGATGGACATGCTGGTGGTCGATAAATATTTATGAAGATCATATTTACATCTTTTATGTATAATACCTGAGCCTCATTATATGAGTTAGACTGGGAAAATAAAGTCTCAGTAGAAGTTGCTAACTTGTTGTGTATGTATGTGATAACACCACCTTTTTTTCTTTGATCAGATCTGTCAGTTCTAAACGGTGTATAATTATCTATTTTTATTTCAGCTTCCTTTATATTGTCTGAGAGATGTGACTCGGTTAATGCTATTATGAGGGCCCTTTCTTCTTGTGCTAGTTCAGAAAGCAACTGTATTTTTGCTTTAAATTTATATGGTAAAAGGCCCTCGATATTGAGCATGATTACTTTATGTAGGGGGTTTGTGTAGGGCCCAGTTGTTGTGGGTATTGTTGTTGGGGCCCTTGTGTTGGAGGGAAACTCCCCTGCCATGGTACTAGCTTTAGTGCATGTATTATTTGTTGCTGTACCTGCTGCATTTGTTGTATCTGTTGTACTAAAAAAAATACCGAATCAGTTTGTTGGCCTTGGGCCTGGTGTGGCTGGGGGGTTGCTTCCTCCCTAGTTGTGTAGATAGGTGGATGAGTAAACAGGCTGGCAGTCATTGGACGGCGTGTTAGAGTCGCTTGTTTGGGTTGTTGTTGTTGCTGTTGTTGTTGCTGTTGTTGTTGTTGTTGTTTTAGTTCCGTGGATGGGTAACGGCGAGTCCCCTTCAAATGAAGTCTTTTACACTCTAGTTTGAGACACTCACGTCTTCTGTCCGAACCGTAGCAAATAGGAGGGTGAAAGTAGGTACACTTATTGCCCTTTTTGCATCCTTTCACTGGGTCCAGACCGTTTGTTTTGTACCTGATGCACAATTTTGGATGTGCGTATGGACAGTCACGACCCGTTAGGCCAAACTTGCAGCAATGTCGCTTATAATGGCTGCACACAATAATCGACTGACGATCACTGTTATTTTTCATAACTGGCTTGCCTTCCTGTCCATCAAAACACTGTTCCGGATCAGGATCTGAGTCGAGATCCGGCTCCAGGGGTTCATTAGGCTCACTGTTTACATTTTCTAGGTCATCATCGCCTTCCATATTTTCATGTTCTGTCTGCAACATATTTAGTTTTTTGTCCTTTACATTGTCTAGTAGGGTAAGTACCAATGCAAACACTCCATCTTGATTTCCAGGATGTTCCCTTACACAAACTTCACATGTGTATTGGCTTCTGGTATTGAAAAAGTTCACAATGGCGTACACTGGGAGTTTTGAACAGTCTGTATGTATGAAATGCTTGCACTTAGAACATTTAAGACACTCTAGTATGCATTGTCCCTTGCATACCGAACAGTAAGTGTCTGGAGGTGGTAAATTGTTATCCATAATGGCAGTCACAGACACTATCACCGGTCACACAGAGAACTCACTCCACACGTCCTCACTCGGTCACGGTCGGCGGGACACACACACACACGTATACACACGTACACACACACACACATACACACACACACAAACATACATACACACACAAACACACACAAACATACATACACACACACACATACACACACACACACGTATACACACGTACACACACACACACATACACACACACACAAACATACATACACACACAAACATACATACACACACACACATACACACACACACAAACATACATACACACACAAACACACACAAACATACATACACACACACACATACACACACACACACACACATACACACACACACACACACGTATACACACGTACACACACACACACATACACACACACACACAAACATACATACACACACACACATAAACACACACACAAACATATATACACACACACACATACACACACACATACACACACACGCACGTAGACACACACGCACGTAGACACACACACGCGTACACACACACACGCGTACACACACACACGTACACACACACACACACGTACACACACACGTACACACACACACACACACACATACACATGCACACACACATACACACGCACACACACGTACACACACACGCTCACACACATACACACACACACACACACACACACACACACACACATACATACACACACATACATACACACACACACACTAACACACACGTACACACTCACACATACACGTACACACACACACACTCACACACATGTACACACACACACATACACACACACATACACGTACACACACACACACTCACACACACACGTTCACACACATACACACACACGTACACACACATACACGCGTACACACACATGTACACACACACACGTACACACACACGTACACACACATACAAACACACATACACACACACGTACACACACACGTACATACACAGACACACGTACATACACACACACACGTACACATATATACACACACACATACACACACATGTACACGTACACATTCATCATGTAAATATCTTTCTCATAATTAATTATATTGTAATTTGTATATTTTCATCTTTAGTGCTGCCAGCCCATATATAAACCATTTATTATTATTATTATTATTATATACATACACACGTACACACACACATACACATGTACACACACACATACACATATGTACACACACATATAAACACGTATATATGGTGTTATTTTCTGATGTAAATAATAATAATAATAATAATAATAAACGGTTTATTTCAGAAAAAGGCAGCCATGGGCTGAAAATATACAGTTACAGATAATGGTGAAAATGGAATGGAGTATTTAGCTTAAATTAAATTAAATTAAGTTATCCTTACTAACTAAGTAATCCTCACAAACATATAAACATATATACATTCATTACGCTGTCATACACATATAAATTTATATACATACATACACATACATATATACACATATACATCCACATGCACCCACATACCCATACATACATATACATATCTACACACATGTACACACATATACATCCACATAGACATATACCCATACATACATATACATATCTACTACACACATGTACACACATATACATACGCATACGTACACATACACACATATACAGTACATACATGTATTATTTTTCGTAGTTTATTAGGGATACAATAGTTGGGATGGCACTTTTTCTATATCTGTCCGTCACGGCCCTAATAGGTTTGATTTTATTGTGGTGACGGACATTAATCCTTGACCGGGGATTATCCTCAGGTAGTAGTGACCTGTGTCTCTCATTGTTTAGGAGTTTCTTCCCAAACTCCCTGAGGGTTTGTAGGTGTAGATGGGAGAGGCTTGTCAGCTCCAGGGTAGTAAGGGCTTCCTCATAGGTGGTGTAGGCCTCACCTAGAATTATCCTACAGGCCCGTTTCTGTGTTCTCTCTAGCTGACGTTGTTGGGTGAGAGAGAGGGACGAGGACCAAGCTACTGAAGCATAGCCAAGTTTAGGGAGAATAAAAATTGTATATATACCCCGTAATTCGCGTTGTGGCATTCCTAGGGATTTCAGTCTTCTGAGCATGTACAACTTGTAGGATGCAGACTTGACTGTGTTGTTAACATGCTGCTTCCAGTTGAGTCTGGAGTCCACAGTGATGCCGAGGAGTTTGGTTGACTCAACAACTTGGAGGGTGTTGGTTCCTATGGTGACAGCTGGTGGTGGTACTGGGATTGTGGAGGTGCTGAAGTTCATCACCACAGTCTTGGCGTCATTTATTGTAACGTTATTTGCTGCAGTCCATGTTTGCAGTCTGTCAAGGATGTCCTGAAGTGGGGTGTAGTCTGGGGAACCATTGTTGATAGTGATGCCCACTGTGGAGTCGTCAACATATTTCCAGTGGAATGGTGTGTCTGTCAGAGCGTCGTTTATAAGTAACAGGAAACACAGGGGGCCTATTTTAGTGCCTTGAGGCACTCCACAGGTAAGATGTTGGTGTGAGGAGACTCTGCCTTGATACCTGACAGCCTGACGGCGCCCACTTATGAAGTCTGCAAGCCAAGACACCAGATTAGGGTGAAGCCCCATTTTTATTGCCTTGTTGATGATGATAGTGTGATCAACAAGGTCAAATGCCTTTTTGAAGTCGATAAAGGCAAGTGCTACTGAAGTTTTGCGTTTTTCTAAGTTTTTGTAAATAAAATCGAGGAGACTGACAAGACAATGGGAGGTAGATGAATTTTTCATGTTCCCGAATTGTTGGGGATCAATTATATTGGTAATATTAGAGTAGGCCCAATTAAAAATGAAATCTTCACATAGCAAACTAGGGAGGGGCGTTATTGCAATGGGTCTTAAGTCATTAAGGGATTGTGGGCTTGGAATTTGATATATCTATGTGCGTATGAGGTTGTGTGTGTACGTATGGAGTGTATTTATTATTGACAACACTGCTTTTATTATTGGCATCAATTTTTTTATTATTGCTAATACTTTTATTATTGGCAATACAGCTTTTAACCCTTAACGTCCGGTCCGCGGTCATAAACGGACCCAGGAAGCCTCCGGGTGGTGTCGTACACCCGTGCCATGTGGTGACCGGACGAGATGAAGCACCGCTATTGCCAATGTCGGCATTTGCGAGCCCAATTTGGCGGTTTTTTTTTCACTTGGCTATACTTCACCACCATCCCTACAAATCACCATCGTCAGTCAGTGTGTTACTGACTGTAAACATGGATGGATGTGGATTAGATTTCTCGTGCGTGTTCGATTCTGTGGTGCGCCACGCTTACTTACAACACTGACTGCCACCCGCGCGGGCCACGTTCAGTTGTCGTCACAGCCACGCCACCTAAGCGAACACGGCCGCGCTCACACGAAAAAGTACCCTTCATTCCTCACTTACTTTCTCGGCAACGGAGAGTCGTAGAGAGCTGGGGTTGGTTTTATTGGAAAGAGGAAGAGTTGATGGTGCTAACAAGACCAAATTTAAGTTGTTCAGTATCGTAGTTTAGACGTACAGAGTAAGTGGAATAGAGCGATTTTGGAAAAATCGGCCAAAAGCGCCCGGCCACACAGTAGGGAAAGTAAGACTAGCCCCGGACTGACAAAATGGCTATCCATAGTTTTCCCGTCGCGGAGGGGTTAACAAATTGTCGATAGATAGATAAATAGACGAGTAATAAATGAAATAATTAAGACACTTTTATCATATTTTACAATTTTTTGTAAAAAATATAATATATAAAGTGAAATTTCTCATCTTAGGAATAAGATAAATAAATACATGTATAAACCAAACGATAGACAATAAATTTATCTATTAGATGTCATCAACAAATTGTCGATAAATAGATAAATAGACGAGTAATTAACAAGAAAATTAAGACACTTGTCATATTTTATTATTTTTAGTCAAAAATATATTATATAAAGTGAAATTTCTCATCTTAGGAAATAGATAAATATATATATGTATATACCGAACGATAGACAATAGAATTATCTATTAGATGCCATCAACAAATTTTCAATAGATAGATAAATAGACGAGTAATAAATGAATAAATTATGACATTTTTGTCATATTTTACAATTTTTAGTCAAAAATATATTATATAAAGTGAAATTTCTCATCTTAGAAAATAGATAAATAGATACATTTATATACCAAAAGATAGACGATAAAATGATCTAATAGATGCCATCAACAAATTGTTGATAGATAGATAAATAGACGAGTAATTAATGAAGAAATGGGACACTTTGGTAATATTTTACAACTTTTAGTCAAAAATATAATATATAAAGTGAAATTACTCATCTTAGGAAATAGATAAATAGATACATATATATACCAAAAGATAGACAAAAAAATTATCTATTAAATGCGATCAACAAATTGTCGATAGATAGATAAATAGACGAGTAACAAATGAAATAATTAAGACACTTTTATCATATTTTACAATTTTTTGTAAAAAAATATAATATATAAAGTGAAATCTCTCATCTTAGGAATAAGATAAATAGATACATGTATAAACCAAACGATAGACAATAAAATTATCTATTAGATGCCATCAACAAATTGTCGATAAATAGATCAATAGACGAGTAATTCACAAGAATATTAAGACACTTTTGTCATATTTTACTATTTTTAGTTAAAAATATATTATATAAAGTGAAATTTCTCATCTTAGGAAATAGATAAATAGATACATGTATATACCAAAAAATGTACAATAAAATTATCTATTAGATGCCATCAACAAATTGTCGATAGATAGATAAATAGACGAGTAATTAACGAAAAAATGGGACACTTTGGTCATATTTTACTATTTTTAGTCAAAAATATATTATATAAAGGTAAATTTCTCATCTTAGGAAATAGATAAATATATATATGTATATACCAAAAGATAGACAATAGAATTATCTATTAGATGCCATCAACAAATTTTCAATAGATAGATAAATAGACGAGTAATAAATGAAACAATTAAGACATTTTTGTCATATTCTCATCTTAGGAAATAGATAAATAGATACATGTATATACCAAAAGATAGACAATAAAATTATCTATTAGATGCCATCGACAAATTGTCTATAGATAGATAAATAGACTAGTAATTATCAAGAAAAGTGGGACACTTTGGTCTTATTTTACAATTTTTAGTAAAAAATATATTATATAAAGTGAAATTTCTCATCTTAGGAAATTGATAAATTGATACATGTATATACCAAAAGATAGACAATAAAATTATCTATTAGATGTCATCGACAAATTGTCGATAAATAGATAAATAAACAAGTAATTAACAAGAAAATTAAGACACTTTTGTCATATTTTACTAGTTTTAGTCAAAAATATATTATATAAAGTGAAATTTCTCATCTTAAAAAATAGATAAATAGACACATGTATATACCAAAAGATAGACAATAAAATTATCTATTAGATGCCATCGACAAATTGTCGATAAATAGATAAATAAACGAGTAATTAACAAGAAAATTAAAACACTTTTGTCATATTTTACTATTTTTAGTCAAAAATATATTATATAAAGTGAAATTTCTCATCTTAAAAAATAGATAAATAGATACATGTATATAACAAAAAATAGACGATAAAATTATCTAATAGATGCCATCAACAAATTGTTGATAGATAGATAAATAGACGAGTAATTAATGAAGAAATGGGACACTTTGGTAATATTTAAAAATTTTTTTATATATATATAATATATAAAATGAAATTTCTCATCTTAGGAATTAGATAAATAGATACATGTATAAGCCAAACGATAGACAGTAAAATTATCTATTAGATGCCATCAACAAATTATCGATAAATAGATAAATAGACGAGTAATTAACAAGAAAATAAGGACACTTTTGTCATATTTTACTATTTTTAGTTAGAAATATATTATATAAAGTGAAATTTCTCATCTTGGGAAATAGATAAATAAATACATATATATACCAAAAGATAGACAATAAAATTATCTATTAGATACCATCAACAAATTGTCGATAGATAGATAAATAGACGAGTAATTATCGAGAAAAGTGGGACACTTTGGTCATAATTTACTATTTTTAGTCAAAAATATATTATATAAAGTAAAAATTTTCATCTTAGGAAATAGATAAATATATATATATGTATATACCAAAAGATAGACAATAAAATTATCTATTAGATGCCATCAACAAATTGTCGATAGATAGATAAATAGACGAGTAATAAATGAAATAATTAAGACACTTTTATCATATTTTACAATTTTTTGTAAAAAATATAATATATAAAGTGAAATTTCTCATCTTAAAAAATAGATAAATAGATACATGTATATACCATAAAATAAACGATAAAATTATCTAATAGATGCCATCAACAAATTGTTGATAGATAGATAAATAGACGAGTAATTAATGAAGAAATGGGACATTTTGGTAATATTTTATAAAAAATTGTAAAAAATATAATATATAAAATGAAATTCCTCATCTTAGGAATAAGATAAATAGATACATGTATAAGCCAAACGATAGACAATAAAATTATCTATTAGATGCCATCAAAAAATTGTCGATAAATAGATAAATAGACGAGTAATTAACAAGAAAATTAAGACACTTTTGTCATATTTTACTATTTTTAGTTAAAAATATATTATATAAAATTAAATTTCTCATCTTGGGAAATAGATAAATTGATACATGTATATACCAAAAGATAGACAATAAAATTATCTATTAGATGCCATCAACAAATTGTCGATAGATAGATAAATAGACGAGTAATTAACGAGAAAATTGGGACACTTTGGTCATATTTTACTATTTTTAGTCAAAAATATATTATATAAAGTAAAATTTTTCATCTTAGGAAATAGATAAATATATATATGTATATACCAAAAGATAGACAATAGAATTATCTATTAGATACCATCAACATATTTTCAATAGATAGATAAATAGACGAGTAATAAATGAATAAATTAAGACATTTTTGTCATATTTTACAATTTTTAGTCAAAAATATATTATATAAAGTGAAATTTCTCATCTTAGGAAATAGATAAATTGATACATGTATATACGAAAAGATAGACAATAAAATTATCTATTAGATGCCATCAACAAATTGTCGATAAATAGATAAATAGACGAGTAATTAACAAGAAAATTAAGTCACTTTTGTCATATTTTACTATTTTTAGTTAAAAATATATTATATAAAACGAAATTTCTCAACTTAGGAAATAGATAAATTGATACATGTATATACCAAAAGATAGACAATAAAATTATCTATTAGATGCCATCAACAAATTGTCGATAGATAGATAAATAGACGAGTAATAAATGAAATAATTAAGACACTTTTATCACATTTTACAAAAAAAATAAAAAAAATATAATATATAAAGTGAAATTTTTCATCTTAGGAAATTGATAAATTGATATATGTATATACCAAAAGATAGACAATAAAATTATCTATTAGATGCCATCGACAAATTGTCGATAAATAGATAAATAAACGAGTAATTAACAAGAAAATTAAGACACTTTTGTCATATTTTACTATTTTTAGTCAAAAATATATTATATAAAGTGATATTTCTCATCTTAAAAAATAGATAAATAGATACATGTATATACCAAAAAATAGACGATAAAATTATCTAATAGATGCCATCAACAAATTGTTGATAGATAGATTAATAGACGAGTAATTAATGAAGAAATGGGACACTTTGGTAATATATTAAAAAAAAATGTAAAAAATATAATATATAAAATGAAATTTCTCATCTTAGGAATAAGATAAATAGATACAAGTATAAGCCAAACGATAGACAATAAAATTATCTATTAGATGCCATCAACAAATTGTCGATAAATACATAAATAGACGAGTAATTAACAAGAAAATTAAGACACTTTTGTCATATTTTACTATTTTTAGTCAAAAATATATTATATAAAGTGATATTTCTCATCTTGGGAAATAGATAAATAGATACATGTATATACCAAAAGATAGACAATAAAATTATCTATTAGATACCATCAACAAATTGTCGATAGATAGATAAATAGATGAGTAATTATCGAGAAAAGTGAGACACTTTGGTCATATTTTACTATTTTTAGTCAAAAATATATTATATAAAGTTAAATATTTCATCTTAGGAAATAGATAAATATATATATGTATATACCAAAAGATAGACAATAAAATTATCTATTAGATGCCATCAACAAATTGTCGATAGATAGATAAATAGACGAGTAATAAATGAAATAATTAAGACACTTTTATCATATTTTACTATTTTTTGTAAAAAATATAATATATAAAGTGAAATTTCTCATCTTAGGAATAAGATAAATAGATACATGTATAAACCAGACGATAGACAATAAAATTATCTATTAGATGCCATCAACAAATTGTCGATAAATAGATAAATAGACGAGTAATTAACAAGAAAATTAAGTCACTTTTGTCATATTTTACTATTTTTAGTTAAAAATATATTATATAAAATGAAATTTCTCCACTTAGGAAATAGATAAATTGATACATGTATATACCAAAAGATAGACAATAAAATTATCTATTTGATGCCATCAACAAATTGTCGATAGATAGATAAATAGACGAGTAAAAAATGAAATAATTAAGACACTTTTATCATATTTTACAATTTAAAAAAAAAAATATAATATATAAAGTGAAATTTTTCATCTTAGGAAATTGATAAATTGATACATGTATATACCAAAAGATAGACAATAAAATTATCTATTAGATGCCATCGACAAATTGTCGATAAATAGATAAATAAACGAGTAATTAACAAGAAAATTAAGACACTTTTGTCATATTTTACTATTTTTAGTCAAAAATATATTATATAAAGTGAAATTTCACATCTTAAAAAATAGATAAATAGATACATGTATATACCAAAAAATAGACGATAAAATTATCTAATAGATGCCATCAACAAATTGTTGATAGATAGATTAATAGACGAGTAATTAATGAAGAAAGGGGACACTTTGGTAATATTTTAAAAAAAATTGTAAAAAATATAATATATAAAATGAAATATTTCATCTTAGGAAATAGATAAATATATATATGTATATACCAAAAGATAGACAATAAAATTATCTATTAGATGCCATCAACAAATTGTCGATAGATAGATAAATAGACGAGTAATAAATGAAATAATTAAGACACTTTTATCATATTTTACTATTTTTTGTAAAAAATATAATATATAAAGTGAAATTTCTCATCTTAGGAATAAGATAAATAGATACATGTATAAACCAGACGATAGACAATAAAATTATCTATTAGATGCCATCAACAAATTGTCGATAGATAGATAAATAGACGAGTAATTATCGAGAAAAGTGGGACACTTTGGTCATAATTTACTATTTTTAGTCAAAAATATATTATATAAAGTAAAAATTTTCATCTTAGGAAATAGATAAATATATATATATGTATATACCAAAAGATAGACAATAAAATTATCTATTAGATGCCATCAACAAATTGTCGATAGATAGATAAATAGACGAGTAATAAATGAAATAATTAAGACACTTTTATCATATTTTACAATTTTTTGTAAAAAATATAATATATAAAGTGAAATTTCTCATCTTAAGAAATAGATAAATAGATACATATATATACCATAAAATAAACGATAAAATTATCTAATAGATGCCATCAACAAATTGTTGATAGATAGATAAATAGACGAGTAATTAATGAAGAAATGGGACATTTTGGTAATATTTTATAAAAAATTGTAAAAAATATAATATATAAAATGAAATTCCTCATCTTAGGAATAAGATAAATAGATACATGTATAAGCCAAACGATAGACAATAAAATTATCTATTAGATGCCATCAAAAAATTGTCGATAAATAGATAAATAGACGAGTAATTAACAAGAAAATTAAGACACTTTTGTCATATTTTACTATTTTTAGTTAAAAATATATTATATAAAATTAAATTTCTCATCTTGGGAAATAGATAAATTGATACATGTATATACCAAAAGATAGACAATAAAATTATCTATTAGATGCCATCAACAAATTGTCGATAGATAGATAAATAGACGAGTAATTAACGAGAAAATTGGGACACTTTGGTCATATTTTACTATTTTTAGTCAAAAATATATTATATAAAGTAAAATTTTTCATCTTAGGAAATAGATAAATATATATATGTATATACCAAAAGATAGACAATAAAATTATCTATTAGATGCCATCAACAAATTGTCGATAGATAGATAAATAGACGAGTAATAAATGAAATAATTAAGACACTTTTATCATATTTTACCATTTTTTGTAAAAAATATAATATATAAAGTGAAATTTCTCATCTTAGGAATAAGATAAATAGATACATGTATAAACCAGACGATAGGCAATAAAAGTATCTATTAGATGCCATCAACAAATTGTCGATAAATAGAAAAATAGACGAGTAATTAACAAGAAAATTAAGACACTTTTGTCATATTTTATTATTTTTAGTCAAAAATATATTATATAAAGTGAAATTTCTCATCTTGGGAAATACATAAATAGATACATGTATATACCAAAAGATAGACAATAAAATTATCTATTAGATGCCATCAACAAATTTTCAATAGATAGATAAATAGACGAGTAATAAATGAATAAATTATGACATTTTTGTCATATTTTACAATTTTTAGTCAAAAATATATTATATAAAGTGAAATTTCTCATCTTAGAAAATAGATAAATAGATACACTTATATACCAAAAGATAGACGATAAAATGATCTAATAGATGCCATCAACAAATTGTTGATAGATAGATAAATAGATGAGTAATTAATGAAGAAATGGGACACTTTGGTAATATTTTACAACTTTTAGTCAAAAATATAATATATAAAGTGAAATTACTCATCTTAGGAAATAGATAAATAGATACATATATATACCAAAAGATAGACAAAAAAATTATCTATTAAATGCGATCAACAAATTGTCGATAGATAGATAAATAGACGAGTAACAAATGAAATAATTAAGACACTTTTATCATATTTTACAATTTTTTGTAAAAAAATATAATATATAAAGTGAAATCTCTCATCTTAGGAATAAGATAAATAGATACATGTATAAATCAAACGATAGACAATAAAATTATCTATTAGATGCCATCAACAAATTGTCGATAAATAGATCAATAGACGAGTAATTAACAAGAATATTAAGACACTTTTGTCATATTTTACTATTTTTAGTTAAAAATATATTATATAAAGTGAAATTTCTCATCTTAGGAAATAGATAAATAGATACATGTATATACCAAAAAATGTACAATATAATTATCTATTAGATGCCATCAACAAATTGTCGATAGATAGATAAATAGACGAGTAATTAACGAAAAAATGGGACACTTTGGTCATATTTTACTATTTTTAGTCAAAAATATATTATATAAAGGTAAATTTCTCATCTTAGGAAATAGATAAATATATATATATGTATATACCAAAAGATAGACAATAGAATTATATATTAGATGCCATCAACAAATTTTCAATAGATAGATAAATAGACGAGTAATAAATGAAACAATTAAGACATTTTTGTCATATTTTACAATTTTTAGTCAAAAATATATTATATAAAGGGAAATTTCTCATCTTAGGAAATAGATAAATTGATACATGTATATACGAAAAGATAGACAATAAAATTATCTATTAGATGCCATCAACATATTGTCGAAAAAAAGATAAATAGATGAGTAATAAAAAAGAAAATAAGACATTTTTGTCACATTTTACTATTTTTAGTCAAAAATATATTATATAAAGGTAAATTTCTCATCTTAGGAAATAGATAAATATATATATATGTATATACCAAAAGATAGACAATAGAATTATATATTAGATGCCATCAACAAATTTTCAATAGATAGATAAATAGACGAGTAATAAATGAAACAATTAAGACATTTTTGTCATATTTTACTATTTTTAGTCAAAAATATATTATATAAAGTAAAATTTCGAATCTTAGGAAATAGATAAATAGATACATGTATATACCAAATAATAGATGATAAAATTATCTATTAAATGCCATCAACAAATTGTCGATAAATAGATAAATAGACGAGTAATTAACAAGAACATTAAGATACTTTTGTCATATTTTACTATTTTTAGTTAAAAATATATTATATAAAGTGAAATTTCTCATCTTAGGAAATAGATAAATAGATGCATTTATATATCAAAAAATAGACAATTAAATTATCTATTAGATGCCATCAACAAATTGTCGATAGATAGATAAATAGACGAGTAATTAACGAAAAAATTGGGACACTTTGGTCATATTTTACTATTTTTAGTCAAAAATATATAATATAAAGTGAAATTTCTCATCTTAGGAAATAGATAAATTGATACATGTATATACGAAAAGATAGCCAATAAAATTATCCATTAGATGTCATCAACAAATTGTCGATAGATAGATAAATAGACGAGTAATTAACGAAAAAAGTGGGACACTATGGTCATATTTTACAATTTTTAGTCAAAAATATATTATATAAAGTGAAATATCTCATCTTAAGAAATAGATAAATTGATACATGTATATACGAAACGATAGACAATAAAATTATCTATTAGATGCCATCAACAAATTGTCGATAGATAGATAAATAGATAAGTAATAAAAAAGAAAATAAGATACTTTTGTCATATTTTACTATTTTTAGTCAAAAATATATTATATAAAGTGAATTTTCGAATCTTAGGAAATAGATAAATAGATACATGTATATACCAAAAGATAGACAATAAAATTATCTATTAGATGCCATCAACAAATTGTTGATAGATAGATAAATAGACGAGTAATTAACGAAAAAAGTGGGACATTTTGGTCATATTTTACAATTTTTTGTCAAAAATATAATATATAAAGTGACATTTCACATCTTAGGAAATAGATAAATCGATACATGTATAAACCAAAAAATCGATAATAAAATTATCTATTAGATGCCATCAACAAATTGTCCATATATAGATAAATAGACGAGTAATAAATGAAACAATTAAGACAATTTTGTCATATTTTACAATTTTTAGTTAAAAATATATTATAATAAGTGAAATTTCTCGTATTAGGAAATAGATAAATAGATACATGTATATACCAAAAGATAGACAATAAAATTATCTATTAGATGCCATCAACAAATTGTTGATAGATAGATAAATAGACGAGTAATTAACGAAAAAAGTGGGACATTTTGGTCATATTTTACAATTTTTTGTCAAAAATATAATATATAAAGTGACATTTCACATCTTAGGAAATAGATAAATCGATACATGTATATACCAAAAGATAGACAATAAAATTATCTATTAGATGCCATCAACAAATTGTTGATAGATAGATAAATAGACGAGTAATTAACGAAAAAAGTGGGACATTTTGGTCATATTTTACAATTTTTTGTCAAAAATATATTATATAAAGTGAAATATCTCATCTTAAGAAATAGATAAATTGATACATGTATATACGAAACGATAGACAATAAAATTATCTATTAGATGCCATCAACAAATTGTCAATATATAGATAAATAGACGAGTAATAAATGAAACAATTAAGACAATTTTGTCATATTTTACAATTTTTAGTTAAAAATATATTATAATAAGTGAAATTTCTCATATTAGGAAATAAATATAATACATATATATACCAAAAGATAGACGATTAAATTATTTATTAGATGACATCAACAAATTGTTGATAGATAGATAAATAGACGAGTAATAAACGAAATAATTAAGACACATTGGTAATATTTTACTATTTTTAGTCAAAAATATAATATATAAAGTGACATTTCACATCTTAGGAAATAGATAAATCGATACATGTATATACGAAACGATAGACAATAAAATTATCTATTAGATGCCATCAACAAATTGTCGATAGATAGATAAATAGATAAGTAATAAAAAAGAAAATAAGATGCTTTTGTCATATTTTACTATTTTTAGTCAAAAATATATTATATAAAGTGAATTTTCGAATCTTAGGAAATAGATAAATAGATACATGTATATACCAAAAGATAGACAATAAAATTATCTATTAGATGCCATCAACAAATTGTTGATAGATAGATAAATAGACGAGTAATTAACGAAAAAAGTGGGACATTTTGGTCATATTTTACAATTTTTTGTCAAAAATATAATATATAAAGTGACATTTCACATCTTAGGAAATAGATAAATCGATACATGTATAAACCAAAAAATCGATAATAAAATTATCTATTAGATGCCATCAACAAATTGTCAATATATAGATAAATAGACGAGTAATAAATGAAACAATTAAGACAATTTTGTCATATTTTACAATTTTTAGTTAAAAATATATTATAATAAGTGAAATTTCTCGTATTAGGAAATAGATAAATAGATACATGTATATACCAAAAGATAGACAATAAAATTATCTATTAGATGCCATCAACAAATTGTTGATAGATAGATAAATAGACGAGTAATTAACGAAAAAAGTGGGACATTTTGGTCATATTTTACAATTTTTTGTCAAAAATATAATATATAAAGTGACATTTCACATCTTAGGAAATAGATAAATCGATACATGTATATACCAAAAGATAGACAATAAAATTATCTATTAGATGCCATCAACAAATTATCAATATATAGATAAATAGACGAGTAATAAACGAAATAATTAAGACACATTGGTAATATTTTACTATTTTTAGTCAAAAATATAATATATAAAGTGACATTTCACATCTTAGGAAATAGATAAATCGATACATGTATAAACCAAAAGATCGATAATAAAATTATCTATTAGATGCCATCAACAAATTGTTGATAGATTGATAAATAGACGAGTAATTAACGAAAAAAGTGGGACACTTTGGTCATATTTTACAATTTTTAGTCAAAAATGTATTATATAAAGTGACATTTCTCATCTTATAAAATTGATAAATTGATACATGTATATACGAAAAGATAGACAATAAAATTATCTATTAGATGCCATCAACAAATTGTCGATAGATAGATAAATAGATGAGTAATAAATGAAATAATTAAGACACTTTTGTCATATTTTACAATTTTTAGTCAAAAATATAATATATAAAGTGAAATTTCTCATCTTAGCAATAAGATAAATAGATACATGTATAAAACAAACGATAGACAATAAAACTATCTATTAGATGCCATCAACAAATTGTCGATAAATAGATAAATAGACGAGTAATTAACAAGAAAATTAAGACATTTTTGTCATATTTTACCATTTTTAGTTAAAAATATATTATATAAAGTGAAATTTCTCATCTTATGAAATAGATAAATAGATACATGTATATACCAAAAGATAGACGATAAAATTATCTATTATATGCCATCAACAAATTGTTGATAGATAGATAAATAGACGAGTAATTAACGAAAAATGTGGGACATTTTGGTCATATTTTACAATTTTTTGTAAAAAATATAATATATGAAGTGAAATTTCTCATCTTAGGAAATAGATAAATAGATACATGAAAAAATCAAAAGATAGACAATAAAATTATCTATTAGATGCCATCAACAAATTGTCAATATATAGATAAATAGACGAGTAATAAATGAAACAATTAAGACAATTTTGTCATATTTTACAATTTTTAGTTAAAAATATATTATAATAAGTGAAATTTCTCATATTAGGAAATAGATAAATATAATACATGTATATACCAAAAGATAGACGATTAAATTATTTATTAGATGACATCAACAAATTGTTGATAGATAGATAAATAGACGAGTAATAAACGAAATAATTAAGACACATTGGTAATATTTTACTATTTTTAGTCAAAAATATAATATATAAAGTGACATTTCACATCTTAGGAAATAGATAAATCGATACATGTATAAACCAAAAGATCGATAATAAAATTATCTATTAGATGCCATCAACAAATTGTTGATAGATTGATAAATAGACGAGTAATTAACGAAAAAAGTGGGACACTTTGGTCATATTTTACAATTTTTAGTCAAAAATATATTATATAAAGTGACATTTCTCATCTTATAAAATAGATAAATATATATATGTATATACCAAAAGATAGACAATAGAATTATCTATTAGATGCCATCAACAAATTTTCAATAGATAGATAAATAGACGAGTAATAAATGAATAAATTATGACATTTTTGTCATATTTTACAATTTTTAGTCAAAAATATATTATATAAAGTGAAATTTCTCATCTTAGGAAATAGTTAAATAGATGCATGTATATACCAAAAAATGTACAATAAAATTATCTATTAGTTGCCATCAACAAATTGTCGATAGATAGATAAATAGACGAGTAATTAACGAAAAAAGTGGGACACTTTTGTCATATTTTACTATTTTTAGTCAAAAATATATTATATAAAGTGAAATTTTTCATCTTCGGAAATAGATAAATATATATATATGTATATACCAAAAGATAGACAATAGAATTATCTATTAAATGCCATCAACAAAATTTCAATAGATAGATAAATAGACGAGTAATAAATGAATAAATTAAGACATTTTATGCTACAAAAATAGCGCTTTGGTGTAGTATAGAGCTAGATACGAGATATTGTTCAAAACCCTTTGAATATCGTTCGCACTAGACACTATCACAGTACATTTATCCCAAGTAACTAAAACTTTTGGAATAAGCCGCTAACTATTGAATACACAAATATCAGTAAACCAGATAAGGTCCCGCCATCTTGGACAACCCCTTGTCTACCCACTTTATTTTGACTGTGTGTCGCTTTCAGACGTACTTTTCTGAGCTCCTCAAAAGTACTTGAAATGGTAAGTACACACAGTGTTGGGTCGCCAGGTTTTCCTTTTCTTGTTTTTATGTTGTTTTGTGTTAATTGCCTGCGTTACTTACTCTCTAGTGTCCATAGAGACTTAGTAACATGTTTTAGTCTAGCTGTTTTCTTAGACGTGTTAGTATGTAGTCTTTCCTTTGGTTCGACTACTATTTATTTTTGTTTGTTTGAGTCTTTCCTTTGGTTCGGCTCAATTTTACGTAGTGTTGTTTAGTTTTGTTAGTTTTTGTAACTTCTCTCTCTTAGTTACTCCCTAGCTAGGAAGTACTTATCTGTTGTTCGGACCTCACGCAGCTGCTCTGTTGTTATCGGGTAGCGTGTTGTTCCGGACCTCAGTTTTGATAACTTCAACACTATCTTTCTTTCTTGCCTGGCGGCCCGTGTCTTTGTTATGTTATTTTATGTTTTTGTTTTGTGGGATTGTGACTAAGTGTGTTATTTTGTTTCGCAGAGTCTGGTTTGTGCGATTCAAGAATGTAGGTCACGGATCTCAGCTGATGGCCACCAGTTGTGTACCTTTCATTCGCCTTGCTTTTCACACTTAGGTTTCAGTCCTCTTTCTTGCCCTTTGTGCAAGTCATGGGTGGAGGAAGTTTTGGCCTTACCGGCTTCCTCACGGTCCGAGTGTCCGTCTCTTTTTAAATTAAGAAAAGTGTGGACAAGGGCAAGAAAATGGGCTGCTGCCAAGAATCGGCCTTTTTTCTGGGCCGATTCTTCTTTAGCCTTATCTTTAGGCCTTACAAAAGCCTCTTCTTCCTCTGCACCCAGGCTTTCAGCCCCGGTTTTGGAGCAAGGAGAGGTTGTTGTCACGGTTCCTTCAGAACCTATTGCTGCGCCTCTTGTTTCCCCCTCGTTATCACGAGATAGGGTGAGGTCGTCCTTTGATAGGACTGGGCGAGTGTCGGGGAGAGTTCTCTCTCCGTCCTCCCAAGAGAAGGGTCCTTCTCCTTTAGATAACTTATCTGAACCTGGGCAAGGCCTCGGTGGGTATGCTTATCAGACCGCGCCTCCCCCTCCCAGCCCAGATGGGTTTCGGGTGGGGGTGGTGGCGGCTGAGGTACATGGACAGGGGGTAGGTCGGCCTGCCCCCCAATCCTTGTCCTCTTCAAACATTGTCTGTGAGCCTTCGGGCCTGACGTTATCTAATCAGACGGGTCTGGTGACAGATATTCACGAGGGTAATCTTTCCTGTCCTACTCCTCTTTCTGCTTTTCTCCCTACTCCTTCTCGTGTACCACCTACTCCTTCTCCTTTCTTTCCTAGACCGGCTGCCTCGGCTGATAATGCTATCAATCCTAGTCCTTCTTTCTATCGTCCTCCACCTCCTGTACCTGTTTCATCCGTTTCTTCTAATCTTATCTCTTCGCCTCCTCGTTTGTCTGACCAACCTCGGCAGGCGTATTGTTCTCCTACTTTATTATCTCATCCTCACCCCCATTCTGCCTCGGCGTCTATTCTTCCTAATAGAGTTCCTCCCACGTCTCAGTTTACCTCAGGGGTTTTACCTAATTCTTCCCTTCACATTGTCAATTCTCTTTTTCAAGATTATATACCTTTAGATTGGGGTCCTCTCCCTTCTTCCTATTCTGCCTTTCGTAAGGAGGGTAAATTGGTGGCCTTAGGGCCTGATCCGGATGACCCCACAAGTTTGAAGCAAGACGATAACGTCTTGATAAGACAAGTGACCGCGGAGGATGGGTCGGTTAGCTTTATCTGTAAAGCTAGACCGGTGGTACCAGGACCAGTCAGTACTACCAAAGTTAACCTCCAGACGACGGTCGAGACGTTATCTGTCTTGCTGCGACGGACTCAGCTCCGCCCATCTCAAGGGGTAGAGGTTCTACCCTTCCAGGGTCGGCTAGCAGCTGTGTTCCCAGGGGGGGATGCGCTGCCTACCGAGGGGTTAGAGGCGCTGGCTGCCATTCAGTCAGTGGTGGCGAGAGTGGCAGAAGGCAAGACGATCCCTCGTGTGGCGGGACAGTCATTCCCCATCCTACTACACCCTTACAATCAACCTCAACCCTTGACGTCCATGTTATGGCCGGAGTTGTCGGGACAGCATCACTTCCCATTCAGACTGTCACAACCTGATGGGAAATTGGCTCGGATGGAGGTATCAGCGAGAGACCACTTGGCACACTCAGTGTCAGTGGCAGCCTCACTTCACACGTTGGGAGCCATTATTAAGAGATTAACTGGACTCGTGGACACCCTTCCACGTGAAACGATCAGGTTAGTACCGTTTTGTGGTTGACCTCACACTAATTATAAGTCTAGCGGTCAAGTTGACCGTTAATCTTCTCGGTTTAAGATTTTGACGTTTTCTTTTATTTGTTTTAGGGATATCGTCAAAGGTGTGGGGGTGGCGACGGATGGACTGGCTGGCGCGGTGTCGTCTGTACTGCCGAACGCGGTTAGTGCATGGGCTGATGCGCGTGTGGCGGTGAGGAAGGACTGTGTTAAGGGACAACACCACCACATACAACGGTCCTTAATTGTTACTGATCCGCTAGCACCACATATTTTTGATGATAAACATACTAATGAGGTGCTAGCGAGTCAACCTCAAATTATACAGGTGTCTGCACCTCCTGCGCCTAGGCCTATCTTTTCCAGGATTGGTAGACAGCAGAGGACTCAAGGACGACGTCCTCCTCCCCCTGTGTATACTCCTCCACGGCGGGGGTCGTACCAACGGCCCTTTCGTGGTAGAGGACAGTTCAGGGCCCGGGGACGAGGCAGGACAGCTACCCAGCCCGTCACCAAACAGTAGTCCATCTCTGGGCTGCTTGTCTGGCTGGGGCCACGCTTGGCCCCAGTCAGGGTGGGCGTCAAGAGTCGTCCACAAGGGTCTATCTTGGCCATGGCTCAAAAAACCAGTAAGTGTTGTTTGTTTTGAAGTACTGGTTTTGGTGGATTTTTGTTTTGTACTATATATAGGGTGTCTAATGTGTGTTTTTCTTCCATCAGCCTCTGGTGCTGCCCCCAGGGTCGGCCAAGGTCTCGCTGGGAGTGCAACAACACATCGTTGTCATGATAGACAGAGGAATAGTGGAGAAGGTATCAGGAAAGGTTTTTCTGTCCCGGTTGTTCACTGTGCCAAAGAAAAACTCGGTGAAAACGAGGTTAGTTATGGACCTGAGTGCTCTCAATCGCTTTCTGAAACCTTTAAGGTTTCGGATGGTGACGATCAAGCAGGTCCAGGTTACGCTTCGTCAGGGAGACTGGTTAGCGGCTCTGGACTTACAGGATGCATACTGGCACATTCCCATCCACGCCCGATATCGCAAGTTTCTTGCTTTTCAAGCGGGGGTGGGAACGTACCAGTTTACCAGGCTCCCTTTCGGCCTTTCGTTGGCACCGAGAGTTTTCACGAAAATGTCAAAGGTGGTCGCGTCCCGTCTTACGGGATTGGGCGTGGCCACTTTAATGTACCTAGACGATTGGTTAATCATAGCACGGTCAAGGGAACAATTAACTGTCAACATTCAAATAACGTTGAGAGTACTACGGGAAATGGGTTTTCTGGTCAACTTCACAAAATCTTGCCTTGTTCCGACTCAGACCATTTCTTGGCTAGGGGTACTATGGGACACGAGAAATCAGTCCTTGACACTGTCGTCGGACAATGCCATTCGTGCCAGTCGGCAGGTTCGGCGGGCGTTAATGTCAAAAACATTCACCAGGAGGCAATGGGAGGCGTTGTTAGGATCCCTCAATTTTGCGGCCCCGGTAGTGCCTTTAGGAAGGTTACGCCATCGTCGGTTGACTCTAGAGGTCAACAGGTCGGTGCCTATCCTTCCTCGAGACTTACCGCGCAGGGTACCAAAGATGTTATTAAGATTATTAAACCCTTGGTTAAAATCGGGATACCTGCGCAGTCAGGTGCCATGGGTGCAACCTCCTCCATCATTAATAGTGACCACAGACGCTTCGGACATAGGTTGGGGCTTCCAGTCCGACAAGGGTCACCAACAGTGCGGGGGATGGGACGACCGGTTACGTCAGTCCCATATCAACCTTCGCGAGCTATGGGTGCCCCTCAGGTTTCTTTGTATGTTTCCACTTCTCCGGGATATGTCCATTCTCTTCAAGATGGACAATTCCACGGCAGTAAGTTGCATCAATCTTCAAGGCACGTCCCGCTCGTTACCTCTGCTTCAGTTATCAGAACGCCTCTTTATACGAGCGCGTTTGAGAGGTTTGCACCTGTCAGCCTCCTTCGTACCAGGGGTGGAGAATGTATGGGCGGACGCTCTGTCCAGATTCAAAATGTCATCAGTAGAGTGGACGTTGAAGAGGACAGTATTTCGATCATTAGTGGAGAGGTTCGGACTTCCGGAGGTAGATCTGTTTGCTTCTCACCCCTCGGCTCAGCTGGCCAATTATCTAACTCTGCATTCCCGCACTCTGACGGGCGGCCCAGACGCGTTCACAGAGGATTGGAGTCGGTGGACTTATCTTTATGTGTTTCCCCCCCCCGCGACATCACTTCTCACGAGGGTGGTACACAGATTCCGATCCTTTCAGGGCAAAGTATTGTTGATAGCCCCATATTGGCCAGCCCAGCCATGGTTCACAGAGCTTCAGGAAAGGTGTCCGAACCCTCTGTTTCTGGGATCAGCTTGCCTGTCAGACAACCTAAACTTACCGTTGCTGACGTCCTTGCGACTTCACGCCTGGACTTTCTCCGTAAAGCCTTGAGCAATTCCGCTTCAAGTCGTACAGTAAAGATCATGCTTAACTCCCTACGTCCTGCCTCAGTTCGGCAGTATGAATCGTGCTGGAGAAGGTTTCAAATTTTTATTAAAAATAATTCTATTTCATATATTTCTTCCAGCACGGTTTTAGATTTCTTATCATGGCTGGCTGATGTCACTAACAGAGCTCCAGCCACTGTTTCAGCTCATTTTTCAGCCATTTCTGATCCTTTAAGGTTTGCCTTTAATATTGTCATGGATCAGCGTATGATTACGATGCTGATGAGAGGCATCAGATCATCTCAACCTAGGTTAAGGAATAGGGTTCCAGATTGGTCCCTTCATAAGGTGTTAAATTATTTGAATTTTCAAGGGACCTCGCAACTGTCTGTGGTTCAACTGTTTTATAGGTCTATCTTCCTGTTATCTTTGGCTAGCGGTTTTCGGGCTTCTCAGATGGCTGCCCTCACAAGGCACCCCTCATTTACTGTATTTGATGATAATTGTCATTATATTACTATTTCCCCGTCACCTTCATTCTTAGCCAAAAATGAACAATATGACAGTTTGTTACGTCCTCTGAAAATTCCTAGTTTTAATGCCAATGGTAGATACCACCATTTATGTCCAGTTCATGCTACCAAAATGTATATAGGCATTACGCCGGACGCTTCTCCGGATCATTTGTTTGTTAACCCGTTAACGGGAAAACGTTTAGCGGCTAGGGCTGTGTCGCGTATGCTATGCAAGATTATTTCTTTGGCGGATCCGGGTCACGAACCCAAAGCTCATTCCATTAGAGGCTTAGCAGCTTCTCTAGCCTTCCTCCGTACTCATTCAACGGAGGAAGTACAGTCCTTGGGAGGCTGGAGGTCTACGACTTCTTTCAGGTATAGATATTTAATGTTAGAGGCTGTGGATGTCCCATGCATAGCACTCGCGACACAGCCCGGTCCGTGATAGGAGGTGTCTGTATTACTATGTTCCTAGTCTCATCCCCCTCTTTGTGATGACAAGGGGGGGGGGGTGACGATTCCTATCTTATGACTTAATATGTACATTACTTATATTTTGTGTATATAATTTAAGGAATTTTTCAATAAATACAGAAAAGGAGTGATACATTCTTAACCTGGTGTGACCTTTTATTTTGGGGGGGTCCGTTTCTAACGGTACCGGGTGGTCAGATTAAGATTAAGGCGACCTCACAAGTCAGCCGCCCTCCTCCAGCTTGACATTCTACACCAAAGCGCTATTTTTGTAGCATAAAATAACTAGGTTGTAGAGGATTGTATTGTCCTCTAAACCGATATTTTTGTGCAAAAAATAGCGCTTTGAATTACTTCCCTCCCATCCTCCCGCTTGCTGGGACTTGTTCTTGGTATGTTTAAGTGGGTAGACAAGGGGTTGTCCAAGATGGCGGGACCTTATCTGGTTTACTGATATTTGTGTATTCAATAGTTAGCGGCTTATTCCAAAAGTTTTAGTTACTTGGGATAAATGTACTGTGATAGTGTCTAGTGCGAACGATATTCAAAGGGTTTTGAACAATATCTCGTATCTAGCTCTATACTACACCAAAGCGCTATTTTTTGCACAAAAATATCGGTTTAGAGGACAATACAATCCTCTACAACCTAGTTATTTTTGTCATATTTTACAATTTTTAGTCAAAAATATATTATATAAAGTGAAATTTCTCATCTTAGGAAATAGATAAATAGATACATGTATATACGAAAAGATAGACAATAAAATTATCTATTAGATACCATCAACAAATTGCTAATAGATAGATAAATAGACGAGTAATTAATGAAGAAATGGGACACTTTGGTAATATTTTACAATTTTTTGTAAAAAATATAATATATAAAGTGAAATTTCTCATCTTAGGAATAAGATAAATACATATATGTATAAACCAAACGATAAACAATAATATTATCTATTAGATGCCCTCAACAAATTGTCGATAAATTGATAAATAGACGAGTAATTAACAAGAAAATTAAGTCACTTTTGTCATATTTTACTATTTTTAGTTAAAAATATATTATATAAAATGAAATTTCTCAACTTAGGAAATAGATAAATTGATACATGCATATACCAAAAGATAGACAATAAAATTATCTATTAGATGCCATCAACAAATTGTCAATAAATAGATAAATAGACGAGTAATAAATGAAAAAATTAAGACACTTTTGTCATATTTTACAATTTTTTGTAAAAAATATAATATATAATGTGAAATTTCTCATCTTAGGAATTAGATAAATAGATACATGTATAAACCAAACGATAGACAATAAAATTATCTATTAGATGCCAACAACAAATTGTCAATAAATAGATAAATAGACGAGTAATTAACAAGAAAATTAAGACACTTTTGTCATATTTTACTATTTTTAGTTAAAAATATATTATATAAAGTGAAATTTCTCATCTTAGGAAATAGATAAATAGATACATGTATATACCAAAAGATAGACAATAACATTATCTATTAGATGCCATCGACAAATTGTCGATAGATAGATAAATAGACTAGTAATTATCAAGAAAAGTGGGACACTTTTGTCATATTTTACTAGTTTTAGTCAAAAATATATTATATAAAGTGAAATTTCTCATCTTAAAAAATAGATAAATAGACACATGTATATACCAAAAGATAGACAATAAAATTATCTATTAGATGCCATCGACAAATTGTCGATAAATAGATAAATAAACGAGTAATTAACAAGAAAATTAAAACACTTTTGTCATATTTTACTATTTTTATTCAAAAATATATTATATAAAGTGAAATTTCTCATCTTAAAAAATAGATAAATAGATACATGTATATAACAAAAAATAGACGATAAAATTATCTAATAGATGCCATCAACAAATTGTTGATAGATAGATAAATAGACGAGTAATTAATGAAGAAATGGGACACTTTGGTAATATTTAAAAAAAAATATATATATATATATATATAATATATAAAATGAAATTTCTCATCTTAGGAATTAGATAAATAGATACATGTATAAGCCAAACGATAGACAGTAAAATTATCTATTAGATGCCATCAACAAATTGTCGATAAATAGATAAATAGACGAGTAATTAACAAGAAAATAAGGACACTTTTGTCATATTTTACTATTTTTAGTTAGAAATATATTATATAAAGTGAAATTTCTCATCTTGGGAAATAGATAAATAGATACATATATATACCAAATGATAGACAATAAAATTATCTATTAGATACCATCAACAAATTGTCGATAGATAGATAAATAGACGAGTAATTATCGAGAAAAGTGGGACACTTTGGTCATAATTTACTATTTTTAGTCAAAAATATATTATATAAAGTAAAAATTGCCATCTTAGGAAATAGATAAATATATATATATGTATATACCAAAAGATAGACAATAAAATTATCTATTAGATGCCATCAACAAATTGTCGATAGATAGATAAATAGACGAGTAATAAATGAAATAATTAAGACACTTTTATCATATTTTACAATTTTTTGTAAAAAATATAATATATAAAGTGAAATTTCTCATCTTAAAAAATAGATAAATAGATACATGTATATACCATAAAATAAACGATAAAATTATCTAATAGATGCCATCAACAAATTGTTGATAGATAGATAAATAGACGAGTAATTAATGAAGAAATGGGACATTTTGGTAATATTTTATAAAAAATTGTAAAAAATATAATATATAAAATGAAATTCCTCATCTTAGGAATAAGATAAATAGATACATGTATAAGCCAAACGATAGACAATAAAATTATCTATTAGATGCCATCAAAAAATTGTCGATAAATAGATAAATAGACGAGTAATTAACAAGAAAATTAAGACACTTTTGTCATATTTTACTATTTTTAGTTAAAAATATATTATATAAAATTAAATTTCTCATCTTGGGAAATAGATAAATTGATACATGTATATACCAAAAGATAGACAATAAAATTATCTATTAGATGCCATCAACAAATTGTCGATAGATAGATAAATAGACGAGTAATTAACGAGAATATTGGGACACTTTGGTCATATTTTACTATTTTTAGCCAAAAATATATTATATAAAGTAAAATTTTTCATCTTAGGAAATAGATAAATATATATATGTATATACCAAAAGATAGACAATAGAATTATCTATTTGATACCATCAACATATTTTCAATAGATAGATAAATAGACGAGTAATAAATGAATAAATTAAGACATTTTTGTCATATTTTACAATTTTTAGTCAAAAATATATTATATAAAGTGAAATTTCTCATCTTAGGAAATAGATAAATTGATACATGTATATACGAAAAGATAGACAATAAAATTATCTATTAGATGCCATCAACAAATTGTTGATAGATAGATAAATAGACGAGTAATTAATGAAGAAATGGGACACTTTGGTAATATTTAAAAAAAAAATGTAAAAAAAATAATATATAAAGTGAAATTTCTCATCTTAGGAATAAGATAAATACATATATGTATAAACCAAGCGATAGACAATAAAATTATCTATTAGATGCCATCAACAAATTGTCGATAAATAGATAAATAGACGAGTAATTAACAAGAAAATTAAGTCACTTTTGTCATATTTTACTATTTTTAGTTAAAAATATATTATATAAAATGAAATTTCTCAACTTAGGAAATAGATAAATTGATACATGTATATACCAAAAGATAGACAATAAAATTATCTATTAGATGCCATCAACAAATTGTCGATAGATAGATAAATAGACGAGTAATAAATGAAATAATTAAGACACTTTTATCACATTTTACAAAAAAAATAAAAAAAATATAATATATAAAGTGAAATTTTTCATCTTAGGAAATTGATAAATTGATATATGTATATACCAAAAGATAGACAATAAAATTATCTATTAGATGCCATCGACAAATTGTCGATAAATAGATAAATAAACGAGTAATTAACAAGAAAATTAAGACACTTTTGTCATATTTTACTATTTTTAGTCAAAAATATATTATATAAAGTGATATTTCTCATCTTAAAAAATAGATAAATAGATACATGTATATACCAAAAAATAGACGATAAAATTATCTAATAGATGCCATCAACAAATTGTTGATAGATAGATTAATAGACGAGTAATTAATGAAGAAATGGGACACTTTGGTAATATATTAAAAAAAAATGTAAAAAATATAATATATAAAATGAAATTTCTCATCTTAGGAATAAGATAAATAGATACATGTATAAGCCAAACGATAGACAATAAAATTATCTATTAGATGCCATCAACAAATTGTCGATAAATACATAAATAGACGAGTAATTAACAAGAAAATTAAGACACTTTTGTCATATTTTACTATTTTTAGTTAGAAATATATTATATAAAGTGAAATTTCTCATCTTAGGAAATAGATAAATAGATACATGTATATACCAAAAGATAGACAATAAAATTATCTATTAGATACCATCAACAAATTGTCGATAGATAGATAAATAGATGAGTAATTATCGAGAAAAGTGAGACACTTTGGTCATATTTTACTATTTTTAGTCAAAAATATATTATATAAAGTTAAATATTTCATCTTAGGAAATAGATAAATATATATATGTATATACCAAAAGATAGACAATAAAATTATCTATTAGATGCCATCAACAAATTGTCGATAGATAGATAAATAGACGAGTAATAAATGAAATAATTAAGACACTTTTATCATATTTTACAATTTTTTGTAAAAAATATAATATATAAAGTGAAATTTCTCATCTTAGGAATAAGATAAATAGATACATGTATAAACCAGACGATAGACAATAAAATTATCTATTAGATGCCATCAACAAATTGTCGATAAATAGATAAATAGACGAGTAATTAACAAGAAAATTAAGTCACTTTTGTCATATTTTACTATTTTTAGTTAAAAATATATAAAATGAAATTTCTCAACTTAGGAAATAGATAAATTGATACATGTATATACCAAAAGATAGACAATAAAATTATCTATTTGATGCCATCAACAAATTGTCGATAGATAGATAAATAGACGAGTAAAAAATGAAATAATTAAGACACTTTTATCATATTTTACAATTTAAAAAAAAAAAATATAATATATAAAGTGAAATTTTTCATCTTAGGAAATTGATAAATTGATACATGTATATACCAAAAGATAGACAATAAAATTATCTATTAGATGCCATCGACAAATTGTCGATAAATAGATAAATAAACGAGTAATTAACAAGAAAATTAAGACACTTTTGTCATATTTTACTATTTTTAGTCAAAAATATATTATATAAAGTGAAATTTCACATCTTAAAAAATAGATAAATAGATACATGTATATACCAAAAAATAGACGATAAAATTATCTAATAGATGCCATCAACAAATTGTTGATAGATAGATTAATAGACGAGTAATTAATGAAGAAAGGGGACACTTTGGTAATATTTTAAAAAATATTGTAAAAAATATAATATATAAAATGAAATTTCTCATCTTAGGAATAAGATAAATAGATACATGTATAAGCCAAACGATAGACAATAAAATTATCTATTAGATGGCATCAACAAATTGTCGATAAATACATAAATAGACGTGTAATTAACAAGAAAATTAAGACACTTTTGTCATATTTTACTATTTTTAGTTCGAAATATATTATATAAAGTGAAATTTCTCATCTTGGGAAATAGATAAATAGATACATGTATATACCAAAAGATAGACAATAAAATTATCTATTATATACCATCAACAAATTGTCGATAGATAGATAAATAGATGAGTAATTATCGAGAAAAGTGGGACACTTTGGTCATATTTTACTATTTTTAGTCAAAAATATATTATATAAATTAAAAAATTTCATCTTAGGAAATAGATAAATATCTATATGTATATACCAAAAGATAGACAATAAAATTATCTATTAGATGCCATCAACAAATTGTCGATAGATAGACAAATAGACGAGTAATAAATGAAATAATTAAGACACTTTTATCATATTTTACAATTTTTTGTAAAAAATATAATATATAAAGTGAAATTTCTCATCTTAGGAATAAGATAAATAGATACATGTATAAACCGGACGATAGGCAATAAAAGTATCTATTAGATGCCATCAAAAAATTGTCGATAAATAGAAAAATAGACGAGTAATTAACAAGAAAATTAAGACACTTTTGTCATATTTTATTATTTTTAGTCAAAAATATATTATATAAAGTGAAATTTCTCATCTTGGGAAATACATAAATAGATACATGTATATACCAAAAGATAGACAATAAAATTATCTATTAGATGCCATCAACAAATTGTCGATAGACAGATAAATAGATGAGTAATTAATGAAAAATGTGGGACACTTTGGTCATATTTTACTATTTTTAGTCAAAAATATATTATATAAAGTGAAATTTTTTATCTTCGGAAATAGATAAATATATATATATGTATATACCAAAAGATAGACAATAGAATTATCTATTAAATGCCATCAACAAAATTTCAATAGATAGATAAATAGACGAGTAATAAATGAATAAATTAAGACATTTTTGTCATATTTTACAATTTTTAGTCAAAAATATAATATATAAAGTGAAATTTCTCATCTTAGGATATAGATAAATAGATACATGTATATACAAAAAGATAGACCATAAAATTATCTATTAGATGCCATCAACAAATTGTTAATAGATAGATAAATAGACGAGTAATTAATGAATAAATTAAGACATTTTTGTCATATTTTACAATTTTTAGTCAAAAATATAATATATAAAGTGAAATTTCTCATCTTAGGATATAGATAAATAGATACATGTATATACAAAAAGATAGACAATAAAATTATCTATTAGATGCCATCAACAAATTGTCAATAAATAGATAAATAGACGAGTAATTAACAAGAAAATTAAGTCACTTTTGTCATATTTTACTATTTTTAGTTAAAAATATATTATATAAAATGAAATTTCTCAACTTAGGAAATAGATAAATTGATACATGTATATACCAAAAGATAGACAATAAAATTATCTATTAGATGCCATCAATAAATTGTCGATAGATAGATAAATAGACGAGTAATAAATGAAATAATTAAGACACTTTTATCATATTTTACAATTTTTTAAAAAAAAATGTAATATATAAAGTGAAATTTTTCATCTTAGGAAATTGATAAATTGATACATGTATATACCAAAAGATAGACAATAAAATTATCTATTAGATGCCATCGACAAATTGTCGATAAATAGATAAATAAACGAGTAATTAACAAGAAAATTAAGACACTTTTGTCATATTTTACTATTTTTAGTCAAAAATATATTATATAAAGTGAAATTTCACATCTTAAAAAATAGATAAATAGATACATGTATATACCAAAAAATAGACGATAAAATTATCTAATAGATGCCATCAACAAATTGTTGATAGATAGATTAATAGACGAGTAATTAATGAAGAAAGGGGACACTTTGGTAATATTTAAAAAAAAAATGTAAAAAATATAATATATAAAGTGAAATTTCTCATCTTAAAAAATAGATAAATAGATACATGTATATACCAAAAAATAGACGATAAAATTATCTATTAGATGCCATCAACAAATTGTTGATAGATAGATAAATAGACGAGTAATTAATGAAGAAATGGGACACTTTGGTAAAATTTACAATTTTTTGTAAAAAATATAATATATAAAGTGAAATTTCTCATCTTAGGAATAAGATAAATACATATATGTATAAACCAAACGATATACAATAAAATTATCTATTAGATGCCATCAACAAATTGTCGATAAATAGATAAATAGATGAGTAATTAACAAGAAAATTAAGACACTTTTGTCATATTTTACTAGTTTTAGTTTGAAATATATTATATAAAGTGAAATTTCTCATCTTGGGAAATAGATAAATAGATACATGTATATACCAGAAAATAGACAATAAAATTATCTATTAGATGCCATCAACAAATTGTCGATAGATAGATAAATAAACGAGTAATTAATGAAAAATGTGGGACATTTTGGTCATATTTTACTATTTTTAGTCAAAAATATATTATATAAAGTGAAATTTTTCATCTTAGGAAATAGATAAATATATATATGTACATACCAAAAGATATACAATAGAATTATCTATTAGATGCCATTCAACAAATTTTCAATAGATAGATAAATAGATGAGTAAGAAATGAATAAATTAAGACATTTTTGTCATATTTTACAATTTTTAGTCAAAAATATATTATATAAAGTGAAATTTCTCATCTTAGGAAATAGATAAATTGATACATGTATATACGAAAAGATAGACAATAAAATTATCTATTAGATGCCATCAACAAATTGTCGATAAAACGATAAATAGACGAGTAATTAACAATAAAATTAAGACACTTTTGTCATATTTTACTATTTTTAGTTAAAAATATAATATATAAAGTGACATTTCTCATCTTAGAAAATAGATAAATCGATACATGTATAAACCAAAAGATCGATAATAAAATGATCTATTAGATGACATCAACAAATTGTCGATAGATAAATAAATAGACGAGTAATTAACGAAAGAAGTGGGACACTTTGGTCATATTATACAATTTTTAGTCAAAAATATATTATATAAAGTGACATTTCTGATCTTATGAAATAGATAAATTGATACACATATATACGAAAAGATAGACAATAAAATTATCTATTAGATGCCATGAACAAATTGTCGATAGATAGATAAATAGATGAGTAATAAATGAAATAATTAAGACACTTTTGTCATATTTTACAATTTTTAGTCAAAAATATATTATATAAAGTGAAATTTCTCATCATAAAAAAATAGATAAATAGATACATGTATATACCAAAAGATAGAGGATAAAGTTATCTATTAGATGCCATCAACAAATTGTTGATAGATAGATAAATAGACGAGTAATTAACGAAAAAAGTGAGACACTTTGGTCATATTATACAATTTTTAGTCAAAAATATATTATATAAAGTGAAATTTCTCATATTAGGAAATAGATAAATTGATACATGTATATACGAAAAGATAGACAATAAAATTATCTATTAGATGCCATCAACAAATTTTTCATAGATAGATAAATAGACGAGTAATAAATGAATAAATAAAGACACTTTGGTCATATTTTACAATTTTGTCAAAAATATATTATATAAAGTGACATTTCTCATCTTATGAAATAGATAAATTGATACACATATATACGAAAAGATAAACAATAAAATTATCTATTAGATGCCATGAACATATTGTCGATAGATAGATAAATAGATGAGTAATAAATGAAATAATTAAGACACTTTTGTCATATTTTACAATTTTTAGTCAAAAATATATTATATAAAGTGAAATTTCTCATCATAAAAAATAGATAAATAGATACATGTATATACCAAAAGATAGACAATAAAATTATCTATTAGATGCCATCAACAAATTGTTGATAGATAGATAAATAGACGAGTAATTAATGAAGAAATGCGAAACTTTGGTAATATTTTACAATTTTTTGTAAAAAAAATATAATATATAAAGTGAAATTTCTCATCTTAGGAATAAGATAAATACATATATGTATAAACTAAACGATAGACAATAAAATGATCTATTAGATGCCATCAACAAATTGTCGATAGATAAATAAATAGACGAGTAATTAACGAAAGAAGTGGGACACTTTTGTCATATTTTACTATTTTTAGTTAAAAATATATTATATAAAGTGAAATTTTTCATCTTAGGAAATAGATAAATAGATACATGTATAAACCAAAAGATAGATAATAAAATTATCTATTAGATGCTATCAAAAAATTGTCGAAAGATAGATAAATAAATGAGTAATAAACAAGAAAATATGACACTTTTGTCATATTTTACTATTTTTAGTCAAAAATATATTATATAAAGTGAAATTTTTCATCTTAGAAAATAGATAAATAGATACATGTATATACCAAAAAAATAGACAATAGAATTATCTATTAGATGCCATCAACAAATTTTCAATAGATAGATAAAGAGATGAGTAATAAATGAATAAATTAAGACATTTTTGTCATATTTTACAATTTTTAGTCAAAAATATATTATATAAAGTGAAATTTCTCATCTTAGGAAATAGATAAATTGATACATGTATATACGGAAAGATAGACAATAAAATTATCTATTAGATGCCATCAACAAATTGTCGATAAATAGATAAATAGACGAGTAATTAACAATAAAATTAAGACACTTTTGTCATATTTTACTATTTTTAGTTAAAAATATAATATATAAAGTGACATTTCTCATTTTAGAAAATAGATAAATCGATACATGTATAAACCAAAAGATCGACAATAGAATGATCTATTAGATGTCATCAACAAATTGTCGATAGATAAATAAATAGACGAGTAATAAATGAATAAATTAAGACACTTTTGTCATATTTTACAATTTTTAGTCAAAAGTTTATTATATAAAGTAAAATTTCTCATCTTAGGAAATAGATATATATATATATATATATATATATATATATATATATATATATATATATATATATATATATATATATATATATATATACCAAAAGATAGACAATAAAATTATCTATTAGATGCCATCAACAAATTGTCGATAGAAAGATAAATATATGAGTAATTAACGAAAAAAGTGGGACAATTTGGTCATATTATACAATTTTTAGTAAAAAATATATTATATAAAGTGAAATTTCTAATCTTAGGAAATAGATAAATTGATACATGTGTATACGAAAAGATAGACAATAAAATTATCTATTAGATGCCATCAACAAATTGTCGATAGAAAGATAAATATACGAGTAATTAACGAAAAAAGTGGGACAATTTGGTCATATTATACAATTTTTAGTAAAAAATATATTATATAAAGTGAAATTTCTCATCTTAGGAAATAGATAAATTGATACATGCATATACGAAAAGATAGACAATAGAATTATCTATTAGATGCCATCAACAAATTTTCAATAGATAGATAAAGAGATGAGTAATAAATGAATAAATTAAGACATTTTTGTCATATTTTACAATTTTTAGTCAAAAATATATTATATAAAGTGAAATTTCTCATCTTAGGAAATAGATAAATTGATACACATATATACGAAAAGATAGACAATAAAATTATCTATTAGATGCCATGAACAAATTGTCGATAGATAGATAAATAGATGAGTAATAAATGAAATAATTAAGACACTTTTGTCATATTTTACAATTTTTAGTCAAAAATATATTATATAAAGTGAAATTTCTCATCATAAAAAATAGATAAATAGATACATATATATACCAAAAGATAGACGATAAAATTATCTATTAGATGCCATCAACAAATTGTTGATAGATAGATAAATAGACGAGTAATTAATGAAGAAATGAGACACTTTGGTAATATTTTACCATTTTTTGTAAAAAAAAAATATATATAAAGTGAAATTTCTCATCTTAGGAAATAGATAAATTGATATATGTATATACGAAAAGATAGACAATAAAATTATCTATTAGATGCCATCAACAAATTGTCGATAAATAGATAAATAGACGAGTAATTAAAAATAAAATTAAGACACTTTTGTCATATTTTACTAGTTTTAGTTAAAAATATAATATATAAAGTGACATTTTTCATCTTAGAAAATAGATAAATCGATACATGTATAAACCAAAAGATCGATAATAAAATGATCTATTAGATGTCATCAACAAATTGTCGATAGATAAATAAATAGACGAGTAATAAATGAATAAATTAAGACACTTTTGTCATATTTTACAATTTTTAGTCAAAAGTTTATTATATAAAGTAAAATTTCTCATCTTAGGAAATAGATAAATAGATATATGTATATACCAAAAGATAGACAATAAAATTATCTATTAGATGCCATCAACAAATTGTCAATTGATAGATAAATAAACGAGTAATAATTGAAACAATTAAGACATTTTTGTCATATTTTACAATTTTTAGTAAAAAATATATTATATAAGGTGAAATTTCTCATCTTAGGAAATAGATAAATAGATACATGTAAATGTCAAAATATAGACAATAAAATTATCTATTAGATGCCATCAACAAATTGTCGATAAATAGATAAATAGATGAGTAATTAACAAGAAAATTAAGACACTTTTGTCATATTTTACTATTTTTAGTTAAAAATATATTATATAAAATGAAATTTCTCATCTTAGGAAATAGATAAATAGATACATGTATATACCAAAAGATAGACAATAAAATTATCTATTAGATGCCATCAACAAATTGTCGATAGATAGATAAATAGACGAGTAATCAACGAAAAAAGTGGGACACTTTAGTCATATTATACAATTTTTAGTCAAAAATATATTATATAAAGTGAAATTTCTCAGATTAGGAAATAGATAAATTGATACATGTATATACGAAAAGATAGACAATAAAATTATCTATTAGATGCCATCAACAAATTTTCCATAGATAGATAAATAGACGAGTAATAAATGAATAAATAAAGACACTTTGGTCATATTTTACAATTTTGTCAAAAATATATTATATAAAGTGACATTTCTCATCTTATGAAATAGATAAATTGATACACATATATACGAAAAGATAAACAAAAAAATTATCTATTAAATGCCATGAACAAATTGTCGATAGATAGATAAATAGATGAGTAATAAATGAAATAATTAAGACACTTTTGTCATATTTTACAATTTTTAGTCAAAAATATATTATATAAAGTGAAATTTCTCATCATAAAAAATGGATAAATAGATACATGTATATACCAAAAGATATACAATAAAATTATCTATTACATGCCATCAACAAATTGTTGATAGATAGATAAATAGACGAGTAATTAATGAAGAAATGCGACACTTTGGTAATATTTTACAATTTTTTGTAAAAAGAATATAATATATAAAGTGAAATTTCAAATCTTAGGAATAAGATAAATACATATATGTATAAACTAAACGATAGACAATAAAATTATTTATTAGATGCCATCAACAAATTGTCGATAAATAGATAAATAGACGAGTAATTAACAAGAAAATTAAGACACTTTTGTCATATTTTACTATTTTTAGTTAAAAATATATTATATAAAGTGAAATTTCTCATCTTATGAAATAGATAAATTGATACACATATATACGAAAAGATAAACAATAAAATTATCTATTAGATGCCATGAACAAATTGTCGATAGATAGATAAATAGATGAGTAATAAATGAAATAATTAAGACACTTTTGTCATATTTTACAATTTTTAGTCAAAAATATATTATATAAAGTGAAATTTCTCATCATAGAAAATAGATAAATAGATACATGTATATACCAACAAATAGACGATAAAATTATCTAATAGCTGCCATCAACAAATTGTTGATAGATAGATAAATAGACGAGTAATTAATGAAGAAATGCGAAACTTTGGTAATATTTTACAATTTTTTGTAAAAAAAATATAATATATAAAGTGAAATTTCTCATCTTAGGAATAAGATAAATACATATATGTATAAACCAAACGATAGACAATAAAATTATCTATTAGATGCCATCAACAAATTGTCGATAAATAGATAAATAGACGAGTAATTAACAAGAAAATTAAGACACTTTTGTCATATTTTACTATTTTTAGTTAAAAATATATTATATAAAGTGAAATTTTTCATCTTAGGAAATAGATAAATAGATACATGTATATACCAAAAGATAGATAATAAAATTATCTATTAGATGCTATCAACAAATTGTCGAAAGATAGATAAATAAATGAGTAATAAACAAGAAAATATGACACTTTTGTCATATTTTACTATTTTTAGTCAAAAATATATTATATAAAGTGAAATTTTTCATCTTAGGAAATAGATAAATAGATACATGTATATACGAAAAGATAGACAATAGAATTATCTATTAGATGCCATCAACAAATTTTCAATAGATAGATAAAGAGATGAGTAATAAATGAATAAATTAAGACATTTTTGTCATATTTTACATTTTTTAGTCAAAAATATATTATATAAAGTGAAATTTCTCATCTTAGGAAATAGATAAATTGATACATGTATATACGAAAAGATAGACAATAAAATTATCTATTAGATGCCATCAACAAATTGTCGATAAATAGATAAATAGACGAGTAATTAACAATAAAATGAAGACACTTTTGTCATATTTTACTATTTTTAGTTAAAAATATAATATATAAAATGACATTTCTCATCATAGAAAATAGATAAATCGATACATGTATAAACCAAAAGATCGATAATAAAATGATCTATTAGATGTCATCAACAAATTGTCGATAGATAAATAAATAAACGAGTAATAAATGAATAAATTAAGACACTTTTGTCATATTTTACAATTTTTAGTCAAAAGTTTATTATATAAAGTAAAATTTCTCATCTTAGGAAATAGATAAATAGATACATGTATATACGAAAAGATAGATAATAAAATTATCTATTAGATGCCATCAACAAATTGTCAATTGATAGATAAATAAACGAGTAATAAATGAAACAATTAAGACATTTTTGTCATATTTTACAATTTTTAGTAAAAAATATATTATATAAAGTGAAATTTCTCCTCTTAAAAAATAAATAAATAGATACATGTATATACCAAAAGATAGACGATAAAATTATCTAATAGATGCCATCAACAAATTGTCGAAAAATAGATAGATAGACGAGTAATTAACGAAAAAAGTGGGACACTTTGGTCATATTTTACTATTTTTAGTCAAAAATATATTATATAAAGTGAAATTTCTCATCTTAGGAAATAGATAAATAGATACATGTATATACGAAAAGATAGACAATATAATTATCTATTAGATGCCACCAACAAATTGTCGATAGATAGATAAATAGACGAGTAATTAACAAGAAAATTAAGACACTTTTGTCATATTTTACTATTTTTGGTTAAATATATATTATATAAAGTGAAATTTCTCATCTTAGGAAATAGATAAATAGATACATGTATATACCAAAAGATAGACAATAAAATTATCTATTAGATGCAATCAACAAATTGTCGATAGATAGATAAATAGACGAGTAATTAACGAAAAAATTCCGACACTTTGGTCATATTTTACTATTTTTAGTCAAAAATATATTATATAAAGTGGAATTTCTCATCTTAGGAAATAAATAAATATATATATATGTATATACCAAAAGATAGACAATAAAATTATCTATTAGATGCCATCAACAAACTTTCAATAGATAGATAAATAGACGAGTAATTAACAAGAAAATTAAAACACTTTTGTCATATTTTACTATTTTTTGTCAAAAATATATTATATAAAGTGAAATTTCTCATCTTAGGAAATAGATAAATTGATACATGTATATACGTAAAGATAGACAATAAAATTATCTATTAGATGCCATCAACAAATTGTCGATAGATAGATAAATAGACGAGTAATTAACGAAAAATTGGGACACTTTGGTCATATTTTACAATTTTTAGTCAAAAAATATAATATAAAGTGAAATTTCTCATCTTAAAAAATAGATAAATTGATACATGTATATACGAAAAGATAGACAATAAAATTTTCTATTAGGTGCCATCAACAAATTTTCCATAGATTGATAAATAGCCGAGTAATAAATGAATAAATAAAGACACTTTGGTCATATTTTACAATTTTGTCAAAAATATATTATATAAAGTGACATTTCTCATCTTATGAAATAGATAAATTGATACATGTATATACGAAAAGATAGACAATACAATTATCTATTAGATGCCATCAACAAATTGTCGATAGATAGATAAATAGATGAGTAATAAACAAGAAAAGTAAGACACTTTTGTCATATTTTACAATTTTTAGTAAAAAATATATTATATAAAGTGAAATTTCTCATCTTAGGAATAAGATAAATAGATACATGTATATACCAAAAGATAGACAATAAAATTATCTATTAGATGCCATCAACAAATTGTCGATAGATAGATAAAAAAAACGAGTAATTAACGAAAAAAGTGGGACACTTTGGTCAAATTTTACTATTTTTAGTCAAAAATATATTATATAAAGTGAAATTTCTCATCTTAGGAAATAGATAAATAGATACATGTATATACGAAAAGATAGACAATAAAATTATCTATTAGATGCCATCAACAAATTGTCTATAGATAGATAAATAGACGAGTAATAAATGAAACAATTAAGACACTTTTGTCATATTTTACAATTTTTAGTCAAAAATATATTATATAAAGTGAAATTTCTCCTCTTAAAAAATAAATAAATAGATACATGTATATACCAAAAGATAGAGGATAAAATTATCTAATAAATGCCATCGACAAATTGCTGATAGATAGATAAATAGACTAGTAATTAATGAAGAAATGGGACACTTTGGTCATATTTTACATTTTTTTGTCAAAAAAATATTATATAAAGTGAAATTTCTCATCTTAGGAAATAGATAAATAGATACATGTAAAAACCAAAAGATAGACAATACAATTATCCATTAGATGCCATCAACAAATTGTCGATAGATAGATAAATAGATGAGTAATAAACAAGAAAAGTAAGACACTTTTGTCATATTTTACAAATTTTAGTAAAAAATATATTATATAAAGTGAAATTTCTCATCTTAGGAAATAGATAAATTGATACATGTATATACGTAAAGATAGACAATAAAATTATCTATTAGATGCCATCAACAAATTGTCGATAGATAGATAAATAGACGAGTAATTAACGAAAATTGGGACACTTTGGTCATAATTTACAATTTTTAGTCAAAAATATATTATATAAAGTGAAATTTCTCATCTTAAGAAATAGATAAATTGATACATGTATATACGAAAAGATAGACAATAAAATTATCTATTAGGCGCCATCAACAAATTTTCCATAGATAGATAAATAGACGAGTAATAAATGAATAAATAATGACACTGGTCATATTTTACAATTTTGTCAAAAATATATTATATAAAGTGACATTTCTCATCATATGAAATAGATAAATTGATACATGTATATACGAAAAGATAGACAATAAAATTATCTATTAGATGCCATCAAGAAATTGTCGATAGATAGATAAATAGATGAGTAATAAATGAAATAATTAAAACACTTTTGTCATATTTTACAATTTTTAGTCAAAAATATAATATATAAAGTGAAATTTCTCATCTTAGGAATAAGATAAATAGATACATGTATAAACCAAACGATAGACAATGAAATTATCTATTAGATACCATCAACAAATTGTCGATAAATAGATAGATAGACGAGTATTTAACAAGAAAATTAAGACATTTTTGTCATATTTTACTATTTTTAGTTAAAAATATATTATATAAAGTGAAATTTCTCATCTTAAGAAATAGATAAATATATACATGTATATACCAAAAGATAGACGATGAAATTATCTATTAGATGCCATCGACAAATTGTCAATAGATAGATAAATAGACGAGTAATTAATGAAACAATTAAGACACTTTTGTCATATTTTACAATTTTTAATAAAAAATATACTATATAAAGTGAAATTTCTCCTCTTAAAAAATAGATAAATAGATACATGTATATACCAAAAGATATACAATAAAATTATCTATTAGATGCCATCAACAAACTTTCAATAGATAAATAAATAGACGAGTAATTAACAAGAAAATTAAAACACTTTTGTCATATTTTACTATTTTTAGTCAAAAATATATTATATAAAGTGAAATTTCTCCTCTTAAAAAATAGATAAATAAATACATGTATATACCAAAAGATAGACGATAAAATTATCTAATAGCTGCCATCAACAAATTGTTGATAGATAGATAAATAGACGAGTAATTAATGAAGAAATGGGACACTTTGGTCATATTTTACATTTTTTTGTCAAAAATATAATATATAAAGTGAAATTTCTCATCTTAGGAAATAGATAAATAGATACATGTCAAAACCAAAAGATAGACAATACAATTATCTATTAGATGTAATCAACAAATTGTCGATAGATAGATAAATAGATGAGTAATAAACAAGAAAAGTAAGACACTTTTGTCATATTTTACAATTTTTAGTAAAAAATATATTATATAAAGTGAAATTTATCATCTTAGGAATAAGATAAATAGATACATGTATAAATCAACCGATAGACGATAAAATTATCTATTAGATGCTATCAACAAATTGTCAATAAATAGATAACTAGACGAGTAATTAACAAGAAAATTAAGACGCTTTTTGTCATATTTTACTATTTTTAGTTAAAAATATATTATATAAAGTGAAATTTCTCATCTTAGAAAATAGATAAATAGATACATGTATATACCAAAAGATAGACCATAAAATTATCTATTAGATGCCATCAACAAATTGTCGATAGATAGATAAATAGACGAGTAATTAACGAAAAAAGTGGGACACTTTGGTCAAATTTTACTGTTTTTAGTCAAAAATATATTATATAAAGTGAAATTTCTCATCTTAGGAAATAGATAAATAGATACATGTATATACGAAAAGATAGACAATAAAATTATCTATTAGATGCCATCAACAAATTGTCTATAGATAGATAAATAGACGAGTAATTAACGAAAAATGTGGGACACTTTGGTCATATTTTACAATTTTTAGTCAAAAATATATTATATAAAGTGACATTTCTCATCTTAGGAAATAGATAAATTGATACATGTATATACGAAAAGATAGACAATAAAATTATCTATTAGATGCCATCAACAAATTGTCGATAGATAGATAAATAGACGAGTAATTAACAAAAAATGGGGACACTTTGGTCATATTTTACTATTTTTAGTCAAAAATATATTAAATAAAGTGAAATTTCTCATCTTAGGAAATAGATAAATTGATACATGTATATACCAAAAGATAGTCGATAAAATTATCTATTAGATGCCATCAACATATTGTCGAAAGAAAGATAAATAGATGAGTAATAAAAAAGAAAATAAGACATTTTTGTCATATTTTACTATTTTTAGTCAAAAATATATTATATAAGGTAAAATTTCGAATCTGAAGAAATAGATAAATAGATACATGTATATACCAAATAATAGACGATAAAATTATCTATTAGATGCCATCAACAAATTGTTGATAGATAGATAAATAGACGAATAATAAATGAAACAATTAAGACACTTTTGTCATATTTTACATTTTTTTGACAAAAATATAATATATAAAGTGAAATTTCTCATCTTAGGAAAAAGATAAATAGATACATGTAAAAACCAAAAGATAGACAATACAATTATCTATTAGAAGCCATCAACAAATTGTCGATAGATAGATAAATAGACGAGTAATTAACAGAAAATTAAGACACTTTTGTCATATTTTACTATTTTTAGTCAAAAATATATTATATAAAGTGAAATTTATCATCTTAGGAAATAGATAAATAGATACATGTAATACCAAAATATAGACAATAAAATTATCTATTAGATGCCCTCAACAAATTGTCGATAGATAGATAAATAGACGAGTAATTAACAAGAAAATTAAGACACTTTTGTCATATTTTACTATTTTTAGTCAAAAATATATTATATAAAGTGAAATTTCTCCTCTTAAAAAATAAATAAATAGATACATGTATATACCAAAAGATAGAGGATAAAATTATCTAATAGATGCCATCAACAAATTGTCGAAAAATAGATAGATAGACGAGTAATTAACGATAAAAGTGGGACACTTTGGTCATATTTTACTATTTTTAGTCAAAAATATATTATATAAAGTGAAATTTCTCATCTTAGGAAATAGATAAATTGATACATGTATATACGAAAAGATAGACAATAAAATTATCTATTAGATGCCATCAACAAATTGTCGATAGATAGATAAATAGACGAGTAATTAACGAAAAATTGGGACACTTTGGTCATATTTTACAATTTTTAGTCAAAAAATATTATATAAAGTGAAATTTTTCATCTTAAAAAATAGATAAATTGATACATGTATATACGAAAAGATAGACAATAAAATTATCTATTAGGTGCCATCAACAAATTTTCGATAGATTGATAAATAGCCGAGTAATAAATGAATAAATAAAGACACTTTGGTCATATTTTACAATTTTGTCAAATATATATTATATAAAGTGACATTTCTCATCTTATGAAATAGATAAATTGATACATGTATATACGAAAAGATAGACAATAAAATTATCTATTAGATGCCATCAACAAATTGTCGATAGATAGATAAATAGATGAATAAAAAATGAAATAATTAAGACACTTTTGTCATATTTTACAATTTTTAGTCAAAAATATATATAAAGTGAAATTTCTCATCTTAGGAATAAGAAAAATAGATACATGTATAAACCAAACGATAGATAATAAAATTATCTATTAGATACCATCAACAAATTGTCGATAAATAGATAAATAGACGAGTAATTAACAAGAAAATTAAGACACTTTTGTCATATTTTACTATTTTTAGTTAAATATATATTATATAATGTGAAATTTCTCATCTTAAGAAATAGATAAATAGATACATGTATATACCAAAAGATAGACGATAAAATTATCTAATAGCTGCCATCAACAAATTGTTGATAGATAGATAAATAGACGAGTAATTAATGAAGAAATGGGACACTTTGATCATATTTTACATTTTTTTGTCAAAAAAATATTATATAAAGTGAAATTTCTCATCTTAGGAAATAGATAAATAGATACATGTAAAAACCAAAAGATAGACAATACAATTATCCATTAGATGCCATCAACAAATTGTCGATAGATAGATAAATAGATGAGTAATAAACAAGAAAAGTAAGACACTTTTGTCATATTTTACAAATTTTAGTAAAAAATATATTATATAAAGTGAAATTTCTCATCTTAGGAAATAGATAAATTGATACATGTATATACGTAAAGATAGACAATAAAATTATCTATTAGATGCCATCAACAAATTGTCGATAGATAGATAAATAGACGAGTAATTAACGAAAATTGGGACACTTTGGTCATATTTTACAATTTTTAGTCAAAAATATATTATATAAAGTGAAATTTCTCATCTTAAGAAATAGATAAATTGATACATGTATATACGAAAAGATAGACAATAAAATTATCTATTAGGCGCCATCAACAAATTTTCCATAGATAGATAAATAGACGAGTAATAAATGAATAAATAATGACACTGGTCATATTTTACAATTTTGTCAAAAATATATTATATAAAGTGACATTTCTCATCATATGAAATAGATAAATTGATACATGTATATACGAAAAGATAGACAATAAAATTATCTATTAGATGCCATCAACAAATTGTCGATAGATCGATAAATAGATGAGTAATAAATGAAATAATTAAAACACTTTTGTCATATTTTACAATTTTTAGTCAAAAATATAATATATAAAGTGAAATTTCTCATCTTAGGAATAAGATAAATAGATACATGTATAAACCAAACGATAGACAATGAAATTATCTATTAGATACCATCAACAAATTGTCGATAAATAGATAGATAGACGAGTATTTAACAAGAAAATTAAGACATTTTTGTCATATTTTACTATTTTTAGTTAAAAATATATTATATAAAGTGAAATTTCTCATCTTAAGAAATAGATAAATATATACATGTATATACCAAAAGATAGACGATGAAATTATCTATTAGATGCCATCGACAAATTGTCAATAGATAGATAAATAGACGAGTAATTAATGAAACAATTAAGACACTTTTGTCATATTTTACAATTTTTAATCAAAAATATACTATATAAAGTGAAATTTCTCCTCTTAAAAATAGATAAATAGATACATGTATATACCAAAAGATATACAATAAAATTATCTATTAGATGCCATCAACAAACTTTCAATAGATAAATAAATAGACGAGTAATTAACAAGAAAATTAAAACACTTTTGTCATATTTTACTATTTTTAGTCAAAAATATATTATATAAAGTGAAATTTCTCCTCTTAAAAAATAGATAAATAAATACATGTATATACCAAAAGATAGACGATAAAATTATCTAATAGCTGCCATCAACAAATTGTTGATAGATAGATAAATAGACGAGTAATTAATGAAGAAATGGGACACTTTGGTCATATTTTACATTTTTTTGTCAAAAATATAATATATAAAGTGAAATTTCTCATCTTAGGAAATAGATAAATAGATACATGTCAAAACCAAAAGATAGACAATACAATTATCTATTAGATGCCATCAACAAATTGTCGATAGATAGATAAATAGATGAGTAATAAACAAGAAAAGTAAGACACTTTTGTCATATTTTACAATTTTTAGTAAAAAATATATTATATAAAGTGAAATTTATCATCTTAGGAATAAGATAAATAGATACATGTATAAATCAAACGATAGACGATAAAATTATCTATTAGATGCTATCAACAAATTGTCAATAAATAGATAAATAGACGAGTAATTAACAAGAAAATTAAGACGCTTTTTGTCATATTTTACTATTTTTAGTTAAAAATATATTATATAAAGTGAAATTTCTCATCTTAGAAAATAGATAAATAGATACATGTATATACCAAAAGATAGACCATAAAATTATCTATTAGATGCCATCAACAAATTGTCGATAGATAGATAAATAGACGAGTAATTAACGAAAAAAGTGGGACACTTTGGTCAAATTTTACTATTTTTAGTCAAAAATATATTATATAAAGTGAAATTTCTCATCTTAGGAAATAGATAAATAAATACATGTATATACCAAAAGATAGACGATAAAATTATCTAATAGCTGCCATCAACAAATTGTTGATAGATAGATAAATAGACGAGTAATTAATGAAGAAATGGGACACTTTGGTCATATTTTACATTTTTTTGTCAAAAATATAATATATAAAGTGAAATTTCTCATCTTAGGAAATAGATAAATAGATACATGTCAAAACCAAAAGATAGACAATACAATTATCTATTAGATGCCATCAACAAACTGTCGATAGATAGATAAATAGATGAGTAATAAACAAGAAAAGTAAGACACTTTTGTCATATTTTACAATTTTTAGTAAAAAATATATTATATAAAGTGAAATTTATCATCTTAGGAATAAGATAAATAGATACATGTATAAATCAAACGATAGACGATAAAATTATCTATTAGATGCTATCAACAAATTGTCAATAAATAGATAAATAGACGAGTAATTAACAAGAAAATTAAGACGCTTTTTGTCATATTTTACTATTTTTAGTTAAAAATATATTATATAAAGTGAAATTTCTCATCTTAGAAAATAGATAAATAGATACATGTATATACCAAAAGATAGACCATAAAATTATCTATTAGATGCCATCAACAAATTGTCGATAGATAGATAAATAGACGAGTAATTAACGAAAAAAGTGGGACACTTTGGTCAAATTTTACTATTTTTAGTCAAAAATATATTATATAAAGTGAAATTTCTCATCTTAGGAAATAGATAAATAGATACATGTATATACGAAAAGATAGACAATAAAATTATCTATTAGATGCCATCAACAAATTGTCTATAGATAGATAAATAGACGAGTAATTAACGAAAAATGTGGGACACTTTGGTCATATTTTACAATTTTTAGTCAAAAATATATTATATAAAGTGACATTTCTCATCTTAGGAAATAGATAAATTGATACATGTATATACGAAAAGATAGACAATAAAATTATCTATTAGATGCCATCAACAAATTGTCGATAGATAGATAAATAGACGAGTAATTAACAAAAAATGGGGACACTTTGGTCATATTTTACTATTTTTAGTCAAAAATATATTAAATAAAGTGAAATTTCTCATCTTAGGAAATAGATAAATTGATACATGTATATACCAAAAGATAGTCGATAAAATTATCTATTAGATGCCATCAACATATTGTCGAAAGAAAGATAAATAGATGAGTAATAAAAAAGAAAATAAGACATTTTTGTCATATTTTACTATTTTTAGTCAAAAATATATTATATAAGGTAAAATTTCGAATCTGAAGAAATAGATAAATAGATACATGTATATACCAAATAATAGACGATAAAATTATCTATTAGATGCCATCAACAAATTGTTGATAGATAGATAAATAGACGAATAATAAATGAAACAATTAAGACACTTTTGTCATATTTTACATTTTTTTGACAAAAATATAATATATAAAGTGAAATTTCTCATCTTAGGAAAAAGATAAATAGATACATGTAAAAACCAAAAGATAGACATTACAATTATCTATTAGAAGCCATCAACAAATTGTCGATAGATAGATAAATAGACGAGTAATTAACAGAAAATTAAGACACTTTTGTCATATTTTACTATTTTTAGTCAAAAATATATTATATAAAGTGAAATTTATCATCTTAGGAAATAGATAAATAGATACATGTAATACCAAAATATAGACAATAAAATTATCTATTAGATGCCCTCAACAAATTGTCGATAGATAGATAAATAGACGAGTAATTAACAAGAAAATTAAGACACTTTTGTCATATTTTACTATTTTTAGTCAAAAATATATTATATAAAGTGAAATTTCTCCTCTTAAAAAATAAATAAATAGATACATGTATATACCAAAAGATAGAGGATAAAATTATCTAATAGATGCCATCAACAAATTGTCGAAAAATAGATAGATAGACGAGTAATTAACGATAAAAGTGGGACACTTTGGTCATATTTTACTATTTTTAGTCAAAAATATATTATATAAAGTGAAATTTCTCATCTTAGGAAATAGATAAATTGATACATGTATATACGAAAAGATAGACATAAAAATTATCTATTAGATGCCATCAACAAATTGTCGATAGATAGATAAATAGACGAGTAATTAACGAAAAATTGGGACACTTTGGTCATATTTTACAATTTTTAGTCAAAAAATATTATATAAAGTGAAATTTTTCATCTTAAAAAATAGATAAATTGATACATGTATATACGAAAAGATAGACAATAAAATTATCTATTAGGTGCCATCAACAAATTTTCGATAGATTGATAAATAGCCGAGTAATAAATGAATAAATAAAGACACTTTGGTCATATTTTACAATTTTGTCAAAAATATATTATATAAAGTGACATTTCTCATCTTATGAAATAGATAAATTGATACATGTATATACGAAAAGATAGACAATAAAATTATCTATTAGATGCCTTCAACAAATTGTCGATAGATAGATAAATAGATGAATAAAAAATGAAATAATTAAGACACTTTTGTCATATTTTACTATTTTTAGTCAAAAATATATATAAAGTGAAATTTCTCATCTTAGGAATAAGAAAAATAGATACATGTATAAACCAAACGATAGATAATAAAATTATCTATTAGATACCATCAACAAATTGTCGATAAATAGATAAATAGACGAGTAATTAACAAGAAAATTAAGACACTTTTGTCATATTTTACTATTTTTAGTTAAATATATATTATATAATGTGAAATTTCTCATCTTAAGAAATAGATAAATAGATACATGTATATACCAAAAGATAGACAATAAAATTATATATTAGATGCAATCAACAAATTGTCGATAGATAGATAAATAGACGAGTAATTAACGAAAAAATTCCGACACTTTGGTCATATTTTACTATTTTTAGTAAAAAATATATTATATAAAGTTGAATTTCTCATTTTAGGAAATAGATAAATATATATATATATATACCAAACGATAGACAATAAAATTATCTATTAGATGCCATCAACAAACTTTCAATAGATAGATAAATAGACGAGTAATTAACAAGAAAATTAAAACACTTTTGTCATATTTTACTATTTTTAGTCAAAAATATATTATATAAAGTGAAATTTCTCCTCTTAAAAAATAGATAAATAGATACATGTATATACCAAAAGATAGACGATAAAATTATCTAATAGCTGCCATCAACAAATTGTTGATAGATAGATAAATAGACGAGTAATTAATGAAGAAATGGGACACTTTGGTCATATTTTACATTTTTTTGTCAAAAATATAATATATAAAGTGAAATTTCTCATCTTAGGAAATAGATAAATAGATACATGTCAAAACCAAAAGATAGACAATACAATTATCTATTAGATGCCATCAACAAATTGTCGATAGATAGATAAATAGATGAGTAATAAACAAGAAAAGTAAGACACTTTTGTCATATTTTACAATTTTTAGTAAAAAATATATTATATAAAGTGAAATTTCTCATCTTAGGAATAAGATAAATAGATACATGTATAAATCAAACGATAGACAATAAAATTATCTATTAGATGCCATCAACAAATTGTCAATAAATAGATAAATAGACGAGTAATTAACAAGAAAATTAAGACACTTTTGTCATATTTTACTATTTTTAGTTAAAAATATATTATATAAAGTGAAATTTCTCATCTTAGGAAATAGATAAATTGATACATGTATATACCAAAAGATAGACAATAAAATTATCTATTAGATGCCATCAACAAATTGTCGATAGATAGATAAATAGACGAGTAATTAACGAAAAAAGTGGGACACTTTGGTCAAGTTTTACTATTTTTAGTCAAAAATATATTATATAAAGTAAAATTTCTCATCTTAGAAAATAGATAAATAGATACATGTATGTACCAAAAAATAGACGATAAAATTATCTATTAGATGCCATCAACAAATTGTCAATAGATAGATAAATAGACTAGTAATAAATGAAACAATTAAGACATTTTTGTCATATTTTACAATTTTTAGTAAAAAATATATTATATAAAGTGAAATTTCTCATCTTAGGAAATAGATAAATTGATACATGTATATACGAAAAGATAGACAATAAAATTATCTATTAGTTGCCAGCAAGAAATTTTCCATAGATACATAAATAGACGAGTAATAAATGAATAAATAAAGACACTTTGGTCATATTTTACAATTTTGTCAAAAATATATTATATAAAGTGACATTTCTCCTCTTATGAAATAGATAAATTGATACATGTATATACGAAAAGATAGACAATAAAATTATCTATTAGATGCCATCAACAAATTGTCGGATGCCATCAACAAATTGTCGATAGATAAATAAATAGACGAGTAATATATTAAATAATTAAGACACTTTTGTCATATTTTACAATTTTTAGTCAAAAATATAATATATAAAGTGGAATTTCTCATCTTAGGAAATAGATAAATATATATATGTATATACCAAAAGATAGACAATAGAATTATCTATTAGATGCCATCAACAAACTTTCAATAGATAGATAAATAGATGAGTTATAAACAAGAAAATTAAGACACTTTGGTCATATTTTACCATTTTCAGTAAAAAAATATATTATATAAAGTGAAATTATTATATAAAGTGAAATAGTGTACAGCATGTTTTCTCCCACCCAAAACCCAGGATTCCCAGGCTCTCCCCCAAGTTTGTATGGGGTATGAAAACGGGGCATATCTCGAAAACGGGGCATTTCCGAGAGAAACACCACTGAAGAAAATAGTCTTAGAATGGTCCTAATTAGTGGAAAAACATACTAATATATACGTTTTACTGAACCCAGGTTTACTGTAAATTTACCTAATTTTTTTATTCACATGCTTTTTTTCTTGACTATATAATTTTTAATAGTTACAGTGACACACATGTATGGTAACACTGGTAACCAATATGGTAACACTGCTAATGTGGATTTGAACAGAGAAATATCAGCCAAGGTTTGTTTACATAACATAATTACTAATATCTGTTTATAATAATAATAACTGTTATTATATATTAATACTGTAATTATTTATTAGCTAATGTATGCTGTGTTATTATGATTAGGAGTAGGGGACAGGCTTGGGGGGGACTGGGGGGTGGGGGAATAAGGGGACAGGCTTGGGGGGGCTGGGGGGTGGGAGAATAAGGGGACAGGCTTGGGGTGCATAGAACACTGTTTTGAAATAAATAATGGGTATTTATTTAAAATAATGCCGTTCTGAAACAAATAATGGGTATTTATTTAAACTTACGTACATGAGAATACGTACATGAGAATACGTACATGAGAATACTTACATGAGAATACGTACATGAGAATACGTACATGAGAATAAGTACATGAGAATACGCACATGAATAAAATAAATACATGAAAATACACATGTGAAAAGAATACGCACATAAAAATACGCACATGGGAAAATGAAATAATTATCCATGTGAAAATACACACACGGGAAAATACACACATGAAGAGAGAAGGATAGATTTGATGACTAACCATAAGAGAGAAGGATAGATTTGATGAGTGACCATAAGAGAGAAGGATAGATTTGATGACTGACCATAACATGCTAGTATTAGAATATGAATGTGTGAGAAAGGCAGCCAAGAATGTAGTAAAAGGAGGGCAGAAATGGAGAATACGAGAAGCAAGATGGGATTTGTATAAGTGTGATTTGAGGAGTATGGAATGGACTATGGATGGAGGAGTGGATGAACTGAATGATTCCCTGGTTAGGAAAGTGACAGAGGTGGGTGAGAAAAGGATAGGAAGGGTAAGGAATAAAAATAAAAGAAGTTTGATGAAGAGCTGGTGGAATAAAGATAATGAGAATGTGAGGAAGAAGAGGAAAGAGAGTAATAGGAAATGTAGAAGACTGAGGAAAAATGTAGGTAATAGGGGAGTATGTAGTGAGTATTTTGTTATATGCAGATGATGTGGTGATTATGAGAGAGACAGGTGAGAGAGACAGGTGAGAGAGACAGGTGAGAGAGACAGGTGAGAGAGACAGGTGAGAGAGACAGCTAGGTGAGGTTCTGTAGAGAATACTTGATGTAGTTACAGAGTATGGGAATGATTTTAATGTCAAGTTTGGGAGTGATAAGATGGGGATGACCGGGATATAGGTAGTACGTGGAGACTGGGTGGTAATGGGATTGAAAGGACACAATATATAGATACTTAGGAATAATTGTGGATGAGAAAGGGTGTGATAGGACAAAGACTAATAGGTTATCAAGAGCAAACCAGTGGGTAGGAAGACTAGGAAGTGTGGCAAGGTGTAGAGCTAATAAGTATGAAGTAGTGTATGGTGTATGGAAAGGTATGGCTGTACCTGGACTAATGTAATGACTGGAGACTATGACATGGATAATGAATGACTTGAATAGACTGGAGGTAGTACAGAATAGGATAGGAACAACAGCTTTAGGTACAAACAAGTATGTACAGTAGGTGTGGAAGCAATAAGAGGTGAGGCTGGATGGAGTACGTTTGAGGAGAGGATAGACAGTGAGAGAGTACCGTTGTAAAGGTGACACTCAGTCATCATCATCACTGGCAACACTGACGCCTCAGATCATCACTGGCAACACTGTCGCCTCAGTTTGTTTACCTCTGTGAAGCTCAAAGCCTAGCAGGGGAATATTTTAGTATTTATTAGCATTTTAAGGGCATTTAAGGATATTTTAAGGGCTCAAGATTATATTAAGGGTTAGTTAAGGGTATACAGTTAATGGTGAAGGGACATAAATAAGGGTAAGTTGGTGAAATAAGGGAATTTTCAAGGGTTTAAATAAGGGTGGATAATAATGGCTGTGTTAAAATGTTACCATAAATATTAGAATGATTTTGTTTTATTATTTTTAAGGGTTCACTGTTATTTTAAGGGTATATAAATAAGGGCAAATTGGAGAAATAAGGGGATTTTATTGATAAAGGATTTAATTAACAAGAAATATATTAATTAACGTTAAATTTATTTATTTCAGAAGTGGGATTACATAAGGATTTACATACGAAGATTTACAGAAGGAGGATTACAATGACTACACCAAGGTATTTATGAAGAAGAAATATTATTGGTAAATTAACAGAAAACCTGGGTTCACTATATTGTATATATTAGTATCATTACCCACTATTTTGGACCATTCTAAGACACTTTTCATCTATGGTGTTTCTCTCGGAAATGCCTCGTTTTCGAGAAATGACTCGTTTACAAACATAATTTGGAAACTAGTCTTACATGACCTGACCTAACCTAACCTAGACCACAGCAGACTACTGGGACCTAACCTGGGCAAACTACCGGGACCTAACCTGGGCAAATTACCGGGATCTAACCTGGGCAAACTACCGGACCTAACCTGGGCAGACTACCGGGATCTAACCTGGGCAGACTACCGGGACCTAACCTGGGCAAACTACTGGACCTAACCTGGGCAAACTACCAGGACCTAACCTGGGCAAACTACCGGGACCTAACCTGGGCAAACTACCGGACCTAACCTGGGCAAACTACCGGGTATAACCAGTGTAAACTATCATAAAGTGACCTGGGCAAATTACCAGGACCTAACCTAATGTGGTGATACTGCTCAAGCCTAGCCGAAAACCCAGTTATTCTGTAATAATACATTATGATCTATCTATCTATCTATCTATCTATCTATCTATCTATCTACCTATAGCTCTGATGCCTCGTTCCCTCCGGGAACTCCCCCCAAGGGGATGGCCACGGCAGAAAAGTCTCCAGTCTTCCCTGTTCAAACACTCCCTCCTTACTTGGTCCAGCCCTCCCCTCCCCCTCATGTTACTCTCCTTTACATACTCTTCCACTCTGTTCCAACACTCTCTCCTTACTCCCTACTACCTCTCATGTTACTCTCCTTTACATACTCTTCCACTCTGTTCCAACACTTTCTCCTTACTCCCTACTCCCTCTCATGTTACTCTCCTTTACATACTCTTCCACTCTGTTCCAACACTCTCTCCTTACTCCCTACTCCCTCTCATGTTACTCTCCTTTACATACTCTTCCACTCTGTTCCAACACTCTCTCCTTACTCCCTACTCCCTCTCATGTTACTCTCCTTTACATACTACCATTTTTATTATTATTATAACTACTATTATTATTACTACTTCAACTACTTTTATGATTATTATTATCGGTAAATATTGAAAGAATTATAGTTATTGTGTATGGTGTTTCTACCTTTATTACCCATTTATTTACACCATTCTAAGACTTTTTTCATTTAAGTGATGAGTTCATTTTTAACATCCATTTTATTGTGCAAATTTAATGTTTTATCCATACATAAATAACCTAACCTATCCTAACTTAACCCAACCCAACCCAATGTAATCTAACCTAACCTAATCCAATCTAACCTAATCTGAACCATTGCAGACTACCAGGACCTAACCTGAGCAGACTACCAGGACCTAACCTGAGCAGACTACCAGGACCTAACCTGAGCAGACTATTGGAAGTTTAACAAGGTAAGTAAGACCTAAATCAAAGTTATTATTATTATTATTATTATTATTATTATTATTATTATTATTATAACATATATAAAACACTTAAATTTAGGAAAATTTTACATGTGTCAATAATGGTGCAATTATTATTATTATTATTATTATTATTATTATTATTATTAATATGAAAATTATTATTATTATTATTATTATTATTACATATACCGTACCATAAAACACCCAAACTTTGGACATATTTTACGTGTGTTTGTGAATAATTGTGTTAATAACGGTACAATGTTATTGGCATTAGTGTCATGTGTTAGCCAGCCAGGTACAGTACCTTACCTACTCAATACATATAACAAACAAAATTAACCATGATAAATTGGCTTATTCTTATTCAATACATATAACAAACAAAATTAACCATGATAAATTGGCTTATTCTTATTCAATACATATAATAAACAAAATTAACCATTAAAATAATTTGCTTATTCTTATTCAATACGTATAACAAACAAAATTAACCATGATAAATTGGCTTTTTTTTTTCAATTTTCAAGTGTCTGAAGTTCGGCAGAAATTTCCGAACTTGTGACAGCTCTTGCCAATAGGAGGTGCAAGTGGAGGGGTAACATCTTACCACATACCTCCAGATTTGTTATTTTTTTATCATGAAATTAGCAGTTAACGGGGCCACCTTCTTTATTATTAATATAACCACATTTTTCTCATTCATATTATGTTTCTACATTGTTATTTAAAAGCTCATAAATACGTTTGTATTTGTGTTTTTTTACTGTTCATTGATAATGACCGTATATATCTCAGGGTGAAGATATTCTTGTGGTACATATAATTAAACATGTAATATAATATAAATTCTTATATGAATGTTCTCAATGGTCGTCATCATTGGTATATATGTATATAATGGGCAAATTCGTTTAAGGAGGCTACGAGCACATTCACAGGAAAAAGGTATTATAGTCATAATATGAATAGATATTTAGTTATATATAAGAAAATAATCTTTAGATTAATTAAAATTAACCAATGAATGCTCATATACGTTTATCTCCTCTATATAACTATATATCTACAAACTTTACTAAAGCAAGAAATGCCTAGTTTATTATTAGGATGAATGGCGATCATAATTGACTACAACCTTATAATGCTACATGTTTATGCAAAAGAAAACTATTGTAAAGTCATAAATAATATTTTTAAGTCACTGTGTGTGAGCCATTAAATGAAAAAGACTAAGCACAAGCCTTATCACAAAGTAGAATTATCATAGGCCTATACTCTGTGGTGGGTGGGCAATGTTGACATTCTCATGGTGTTCAGGCCACATGGGGCTACTTTGACAATGACTCCTGCCTCGTAAATTGTTCCACTATGACCTTTGAATAATACAAATCATGGCTTACACCCGTAGTTTTAAAACATTTGAGGGCCCTTACTGGAGCTCTATGAATTCTCCAAACTACTCCAGGCAACAGATTCCCTATTTGAAACACTGAAGGGTTCTGTGGCCTGGATTATTTGGAGGGTTCATAGAGCTCCAGTAAGGACCCTCAAATGTTTTAAAACTACAGGCCTTAATCTTCACAAAATATGACTTTTCATGAATGATTTACAATATCATGAATTATATACTGAGAATTTGTTCTTTCTCTGGCCACTGGTTGGGCTACTTTTGTGCGTTTGGTGAGACTGGTGGAGGTTTGCCGTCACCAAGTGGCTACAATATCCTGTACCAACTAGTAACACTGTCATAGCCCATTCTCCTTGTAGCTCCAGCAGCTTCGTCTTGTTTGTAGTCATTTCACCATTATATTACCATTGATAGAGGACAGTTTTAGTTTTCAAATACAATTTAAAAATCAGAAATAATCTCATGCATATTTAAAACTAATAAATTTTTATATACTGAAACAAACCAAATACTTTTAATTCATACTCTATTTTAACAACCCCAATATATTTTATGAGCTTTTAAATAACAATCTGAAAACATAATATGAATGAGAAAAATGTTGTGATATTAATAATAAAGAAATGGAACCCATTAACTGCTATTTCACAGCCTTACTTCATGATAAAAAATAAAAAATCTGGAGGCATGTGGTAAGATTTTCCCTTCCCTTGCACCTCCTATTTGGGACAGTGTTGTATTTAAACATGAGAATGGTTAAGGTCTTTATTTTATTTTGTTTAATTTTATTTATTTATTTATTTTGATGTTATTTTATTTATTTATTATTATTTTAAATTTAAGCATTTTATTTCTTTATTTATTTTGATGTTTTTCTTTAGTTATTTATTATTATTATTATTATTATTATTATTATTATTATTTTTTTGCATATTATTTTATTTATGCATTTATTATTATTCCTACTCCCTCACCTCACCTCACCTCACCTCTCCTCCTCTGACCCTGGAGTCTGACCTATTCTACCTCCCTGGTGTGACCCTCAACCCGACCCACGTGTTGACCTGACCTGACCCCTCGTCCTCCACTCCCTCGTCCTCCACTCCCTCGTCCTCCACTCTCTCGTCCTCCAATACCTCCTGGGAGCGTCATTTTACTTGCATTCTTTCATGCTTATCTCTACTTTATATTATTTCTTCCAGGTTTTATTTTATCATTATAAAAAAAAAAAATAATATGTTATTTCTTTCAGGTTTTATTTTAGCAGTATAAAAAATAACTAAAAAAATATTATGTTTTTCTTTTGTGTCTTCCTATTTAACTACACACACAGTCATGTATTTATTATCGTTAAGGGGATAATAAATACATGACTGTGTGTGTAGTTAAATAGGAAGACACAAAAGAAAAACATACTATTCTTTTAGTTATTTTTTATACTGTTAAAATAAAACCTGGAAGAAATAACATACCATTTTTTTATTTTTTATTTTTGGAGATAATGATTCCTCCAAACTTTTCCCAGCAACAGAACACCATTATTTGTGTTCATCTGATCCTGTTTCCTGGCATACTTTGGAGGAATCAAGGCACTCCAATGTACCAACAGTATACTCTCTCCTTAATGCTTCACCACTGTTGATAATCCCTTCAATGTCTGGATTATAGGTGTCCGTTGTCGTGAGGGAGATTAAATTATTTTCGTCCACATCAATTCTTCCGGTGAGTTTCATGGACTAATTGCTGTCAGACGGATAATCCCACGAAAAAATGTCACACTAAAAACCCCATGACAGTTTCTTAAGCTGTACACAAATCACTATATAGTCTTAATTATGGGGAGAGTATACTTTTGGTACATTACAGTGCCTTGATTCCTCCAAAGTAGGCCAGAAAACACACCCATATAAAGAAATATAATGGTATCCTGTTGCCTGGAATAATTTGGAGGAATCATAATCTCCAAAAATATCAGCACTATACCAAGTATTTTTTGTGCTGATAAATCTGGAGCAACTAAATCCTCCAATCTATTCCAAGCAACAAAACACCATTATTCTTGCTCTTCTGGTCCTGTTTCCTCGCATACTTTAGAGGAATCGAGAAGCTCCAATGTAACACAAGTGAAACTTGGCCATACATCTCACTTGAAGCTCCTTTCTCGTTTTAACTCTTAAGAAACTCTAGATCACCTTGACATAAAGATAATGACGCACTTGTGAGGCAACCGTGTGTGTATGGGTTGTTGATATTGCCACAACAACATACCATCAGCACTGAGGTATAAATTATATTATAGTCTGTTTCCTTCCCTCATCACCCCAGTAAACACCACCAATCTCTTCACTAGGACAACACAGCTGACTTACAAAATGCTGAGGTCTGGGTGTAATTCATAGGCCTGTGAGGTCTGGGTGTAATTCATAGGCCTGTGAGGTCTGGGTGGAATTCGTAGGCCTGTGAGGTCTGGGTGTAATTCGTAGGCCTGTGAGGTCTGGGTGTAATTCGTAGGCCTGTGAGGAAATACGTCAAGGATTGATGGGGTTGCGGCTTGCTATTTTTTATTAAATGTCTGCTGCTTATTTTGAAAATGGTCTTATGTTTCTTTATACGTATGTTGTTGTTGCTTGAATTAGTTTTACACTGTTTTTACTCTTGTATATTCTTCCTAACCAATCCTCTACTCCTCACCAAACAAACCCCTTGCCATTCCAATTCTAAAACTAACATGCTAAACCTTCGCCACTCCTTTCCTTCCTTATGCTAAACCTTCGCCACTCCTTTCCTTCCTTATGCTAAACCTTCGCCACTCCTTTCCTTCCTTATGCTAAACCTTCGCCACTCCTTTCCTTCCTTATGCTAAACCTTCGCCACTCCTTTCCTTCCTTATGCTAAACCTTCGCCACTCCTTTCCTTCCTTATGCTAAACCTTCGCCACTCCTTTCCTTCCTTATGCTAAACCTTCGCCATTCCTTTCCTTCCTTATGCTAAACCTTCGCCACTCCTTTCCTTCCTTATGCTAAACCTTCGCCACTCCTTTCCTTCCTTTGCCCATCCTCAACCCAGAGTGACAGGTGGGGCCAGGAGGGGGTCGAGTATAGGGTCAGGTGATTGGGACAGGTATAGGATGGGAGGAGAGAGGGACGGACAGGTACACACGCACACACACACGCACGCACACTCACACGCTTGCACACTCACACATCATTATTATTATTATTATTACACACACACACTCTCTCTCTCTCTCTCTCTCTCTCTCTCTCTCTCACACACACAATTTCGCATCAAAATTGGAATCAAGATGCTGAACTGTCCAGAATACTTGCTTATACACCAAACTAATGTTAATTAATAATATCATTACAGGTGTTTGGTGAAGGTGTGGTGACAAGTGGTGATGATTCCTCAGCTGTAGACTACGAGAAGAAGTCACTACTACTGCTGCTACTGCTGCTGTTGTGTGTCAGTGAATAATGTGATGTTTACCTGTTGTACACTGCATGGGACGTGGTGTTGGTGTGAGGACTGTACACTCGTCATACATAATTTCTGACCAGAGTGTGAGGAGCAGAAAGCTTTGAATCGCCTGGTATTGTTCATTTCCCCACCCAGTACACACATATAGAGGCTGAGTAGGAATGCAGGGTATGTGTGTGTGTGTGTGTGTGTGTGTGTGTGTGTGTACTCACCTAGTTGTACTCACCTACTTGTGTTTTACAGGATATGAGCTAGGCTCGGACTGTCCTGTCTCCTTTCATATAATTATCAAGATACTGCTTGAACGAATTTACACTTCCCGCTTCCACTATCTCCCTGTCTAGTCTATTCCATTCATCCACACACCTGTAAGGAAAACTGTGTTTTTTGACATCCCTCCTACATTGCGTTGTTTTCAGCTTGTTACCATGACCTCTGTGTTTTCCCTCGTCCCAAACTGGCCAGTCCTCCCTATCCCTCTTCTCAATGCCTCTCATATACATGTAGATCATAACCATATCTCCTCTCCTCCTCCTTTCTTCCAAGGACGTTAAACCTAATTTTTCCAGTCTCTCCTCATACGACAATTCAGCCAAGCTCGGAACCATCCTCGTGGCTGCCCTCTGTATTCTTTCCAACTTGTTCATATGCTTTTTCTTGTGCGGGGCCCACACTACTGAAGCATATTCTAGTTTAGGACGGATCATTGACTCAATCAATTTCTTCCCCATCTCTTCATCCATGAAATGAAATGCCGTCCTCATATTAATGACTAGTCTGTACGCTGCTCCTGTAATCATATTCACATGTTTCTCTGGTGAGAGTGTGTTTTGTACTACCACTCCTAAATCCTTCTCCTCCGTTACCTTTTTCAGTTCATCTCCTACCATTCTGTAGCTCCCGCTTGGTCTCACTGCACTACTCCCTATCTCCATCACCTTACATTTCATTGTGTTGAACTCCATTTGCCAGTCCTGGCTCCACCTGTTTATCCTGTCCAAATCTTCCTACAGTTGTTCGCAACTCCGCACATTCTCTATCCTCTTCATTAGTTTTGCATCATCTGCAAACAAACTCATATGACTTTCGATCCCCTCTAACATGTCATTGACGTACACCACAAACATAATTGGTCCCAATACTGAACCCTGTGGTACTCCACTCCTGACTTCTCTCCATGATGATTCAACTCCTCTAACCACTGTGCTCATTTGCCTTTCCGATAAGTAATCCTCCATCCAATCCAGAAGCTTCCCTTTAACTCCGCCATGATACTCCAGTTTCCATTTCAATCTCTGATGTGGAACTTTATCAAACGCTTTTTTCAAGTCTAAGTAGACACAATCCACCCACCCTTCCCGTTCCTGGACCACATCAATCACTCTTGAGTAGAAGCTCAGAAGATTTGAAACACATGACTTCCCCTTCCTGAACCCGAATTGGGCTTCAGAAATAACCTTGTTACTTTCCAAATACTTTATCCACTGATCCTTTATTATTCCCTCGCATAGCTTGCTCAGGACACTTGTCAAAGAAACCGGCCTATAGTTTAGAGGATCTTCTTTGCTGCCTCCCTTGTAAATTGAAACTATGCAGGCTTTTTTCCACTCCTTCGGTACTTTGCCCTTCTTCAAGCTGGAAGTAATGATGTTGTATACTGGGAGTAATAATTTTTCCCTACATTCCTTCAGGATCGCTCCTGCGACTCCGTCTTGTCCCACTGCTTTTCTTCCATCCAATCCTTTCATTCTGGCGAGCAGGTCATTCTTCTCCACTCTTATACACTCCATCCCAACCGCAACCCCACCTTCTCCATCACCCGCAAACTCCCTCTCCTCCGTGAATACTTCTTGAAATCTTTTGTTCATAACTTCACAGATGGATCGTTCATCATCGTACTCTACCCCGTCCACTTTTAACCTGTTGATGCCAACCTTTTCCTTCAGTTTCCCGTTTATGAACCTGTAGAATAGCTTGGGTTCTCCTTTACATTTGTCCACAATGTTTTTATCATACTTCCTCTCCTCTTGTCTTCTTATGTGAACATAATTGTTTCTTGCTTTTTTGAAGTCATCTCTATTCTTTTGAGTATTTCTCCTCCGCATTTTATTCCAGGCTTTCTCTTTTATCGTTCTTGCCTCCCCACACCTTATATTGAACCACTCGTTTACTCCCGGCCTTCCTTCCTTATACTTTGGTACATACTTAGAAACTCCTTCCATGTATATCCTAAGAAATATCTCATATTTTTCTTGAACGGTGCCGGAGTTTAACAATTCACTCCAGTCTTTTCTCTCGAAGAATCTTGCGAGGTTTCCAAAATTTGCTTATCCATAGTTCAGTTTATTTCTCCTATGTGCTTCCTTCCTTTCTTCTGCACCTGCATCTGAAAGAACCAGCTCAATTATAACGTGGTCACTTTTGCCTAGTGGGCTTTTGTAAATTATATCGCTTATGTCTTCTACCTCTCTTGTGAACACCAGATCAAGCCTCGAAGGTTCGTCGGCTCCTCTGAACCTTGTGTTTTCCTTCACCAATTGCGTCATCCCATTTTCCATTGTTAGTTCCAACAAATCTGCTCCCCATGAGTCTTGTCTGCTTGATATTTCGAATACTTCCCAATCAATCTCCTTGCAATTGAAATCTCCCATCAATATCAGGTCTTTATTTTCTCTCGTCAGTCTTTCCAGCTCCTCTTTCGTATCCCTCATTAACTCTTGGTATTCATTCTCCTTCCATGATCCGGATTTTGGTGGGACGTATACTACCGCAAAAGCTCTCATTTTTCCTATGCCTGTGGATATCCTAATCTTCAATATTTCCACTCTTCCTTTGCCAATTTCAACCTTGTCCACTTTAATGTCAGTCTTGAGCATTACCATTACTCCACCGCCTCCCTTCCCTTTTCTGTCCCTCCTCCATACTTTGTACCTGTCATCATTTATTCCGTGCACCTGTATATCATTTCTGAGTTTAGTTTCCACTATGCACATGATGTCGGGGTTTTCCCTCTTTAGATAATCTTCTAGCTCCACCTTGCTCGACATAAAACCATCTATATTTGTATACGCAACCTTTGTCCTCCCCATACCCTTACTAAATATTCTCGCCCGCGTCCTCGTGTCCTCTATTTCTATTTGCTCTTCATGTACCACTTTCTTGTTTTTCCGTCCAGTACTCTCCAGTAAAATTCGTTTTTTTCTGCCTCTGATCTGTTTTGTTTTTTTCCCTTGACTTCCTTACTTAGTTCTTTCCTCTTTGCTCGTTCTTCTTCATTCAGATCCTCCCTGATCCCAACATCCTTATACAGATCAGTTTGTGTCAATTTCGATGTTCTCAGCAGAACCTTTCCAGCTACCATCTGTGTCTTGAGCATAATCTTTAAAGGTCTATCTCTACCCTCTTCCTACTTTCCCAGCCTGAATACTCCCTCTATTTCCTCTGACAGTTTGTTGTTGTTGTTGTCATCGTCTACCTCCCCTATTAGCTCCTTTGCTCTGTTCAGTTCATCCTTCTCCCTCTCAATTTTGGACTTGATTATCCTTTCTTTTAATCCAAATACAATGACACTCTTTTTCTTCTCAACCATGTCTCGAACAACATTTTCCTTTTTTTTCAATACTTGTACCACCTGTTTTTCTAAATTGTTCTTTCGCTCCTCCCCCTGCTGCTTCATAATTTCACTAATTTCTACGAAATTCTCTTGCTGAGCTTTAGTCCAGCCTTCCTGCTCATGTTTCAACTTAATCAAATTTTGCTCTTGTTGTTTCCCTGTTTCCTCATTAGTAGTCAATCTCTCTCTTAGTGCTATGTTCTCCTCCTCCATTCTTTTTATTCGTTGCTTTAATGTGTTTTTTCTTCCACAACTTCTTCGTTTGTACCTCTCAGAATATCTATTCCTTTATTTTGTTCACTTATTTCTTTTCTCATTTCCTCAATCGTCTGAAGCATATGCTCCGAACCTTTACCCTCCTCTCCATTCCTACTATACCATTCCTTTAACATATTTTTTACCTCCTTCATCTCCCCATCTAATTCCTTCCATCTCTTTGAGTTGTTTTCCACCTCGACCTCTAATTCCTTCACCCTATTGGTATGTAACTCATATTCAGCTACTTTCTGCTCACTGCCTCTAGTTGATACACCTGCTCGAGATTTTCCGACCGGCGTCCCTCTCTGGCTCGCTCCTCTACCAGTCATGGCTAGCTACCACTCTTTCTATTTACCCGATATACTGTATAATGACGAATGGAGACAGAACTACCTCGCCCACTCACCCTTTACACTTCACTAGGCGAGCAGAGACGCAGCTGATTGTTCGTTGTTTCCTTCAATAAGCCTTGTACCAGGAGCACTCACATACACGTCCGCACTGACCGCCAGACAACACTGGTGTGTGTGTGTGTGAGTGTGTGTGTGTGTGTGTGTGTGTGTGTGTGTGTGTGTGTGTGTGTGTGTGTGTGTGTGGTGCCTGCCGTTCGTCTCTGGTCAGGGATTACGTATTACGAGTCTACTGTACAGTTGCCAAAAAAGGTATTGAAACAAATCTTGATAGAACTTTAACCCTAGTAATATCCACAACTATTTGTAGGGACTATAAACATGTATAACAGAAGGAAATATACATATCCTTCTGTAATTTATACTTATAATCCCTACAAACAACTATGGACATTAATATTATTTAATGTTGTATCACTAGTTGTCGCAATACCTTTTTTGGCAACTGTACATCACCACAGTCTACAAATATGTAACACTAACCATCAGCTTCACAAGGTTAGTTGAAGTTATTATTGATCACAAGAACTGATACAGCCACAATCAATAAATCAGTATCATATCAAACTATAATCATACAACAACAACACCTTACGTCAACTCAACCACCAACACTTTCCTTCCATCGTACCAATAAATCAGTATCATATCAAACTATAATCATACAACAACACCTTACGTCAACTCAACCCCCTCAATTATTATTATTATTATGAGGTGCTGCAAAATCATACACGTGTTGTTCTTTATTACCAAGATATTTACTACGATGGAAGGAAAGTGTTGGTGGATATTTGATTGTGGCTGTACTGTACTGATTGGATGTGTGTGTAAGAGAGATTTCATTTGTGTATGTATGTGTGAGTGACTGTGTGTGTGTAAGAGAGAGATAGAGAGACTCTTTGTGTGTGTGTGTGTGAAAGAGGAAGAGAGAGATTAATTTTGTGTGAGAGATTAATTTGTGTGTATGCGAGAGAGAGACTGTGTATGTATGAAATAAATAAATAAATAAAGATATAAAAATGGATTTGTGTTTGTTATCCCTCCTTTTCTTATATTTCATCTCTCTCTCTCTCTCTCTCTCTCTCTCTCTCTCTCTCTCTCTCTCTCCTTCCTTCGTGCTTGCTGTCCTAATAATAATAATAATAAATAAATAAATAAATAATAATGTGTTTCAATTTCCTTAGTAAAAATATAATTATAAAAATATTTATTACTTATCCCATGAAATAAATGGGTTTAATATTAGTCAATAATTAATTAAGGTGTAAAGAAATATACAATAATAAATAATTCAGGTGTTAAAAAGATTATCATAAAAATATGAAAGTAAAAAAACGAAAAAATAAATGAGTTTTAAAATGATACCGTTTTCTCTGATTAAGAAACCTTTGTAAATTGGTGGCAATATTGGAGCAACTTGATTCCTCCAAACTATGCCAGGCAACAGGGTAGATACCATTATATTTATTAATTAATCCTGTTTCCTGACATACTATGGAGGAATCATTGTACTACAAAGTACTACAAGGGACCTCAGATCTCTCTAGGGTAATTTTGTAGCAAACTGATTCCTCCAAACTGTATTATTCCTGCACTAAGTTGTGTTGTCTGAGATACCTTGGAGGACTCAAGGTGCTCCAATGTAACAATTAGTCACGGTTGGCAATTTAAAATGTGGGATATTCGCTAATTTCGTTAATTAATTACGTAATAAAAGAAATTATTATATCCAAATGAAGGGAAAAATATGAGGATTTCAATGATATAATTACTAATTCAAAATAATTAATAATTAATGAATTATGAACCAAAGCGTGAACTATATTCTTCACCAAATCATGAAGTCATTATATGATAAACAAGGGGAGGGGTAGGGGAGTGGAGTGGGTGGTGTGGTGTTAGGGGGGGTAGGGACATGGGTGTGAGGGAGGGGGTATGGGTAGGGGGGTTGGAGGGTAGGGGGGAGGGCAAGTCAACTCAGTAACCCCGTTTATGGACTGCCATTGGAAAGAAAAATTCTGAGCCAATTCATTCAATCTCTTTCACTCTCTCTCTCTATTTACCCTTCATTCCCCTCTCCTTTACCTCTCTCTCTCTCTCTCTCTCTCTCTCTCTCTCTCTCATCCTCCATTTCTCTCTATCTCCCCCGTAGGGGGTTATTGCCTGTAGTAATGTGGGCAATACTTATAGGGTTTGGACGCCCCTTCGGCCCCAGCCACTAGCTTTCAGTTCTTCAACTGTGCCCCTTTTCTTTCTATTTCCTTCCTGCTTACTGTCTCACCTCTCTATCACCTTTTACTGGCGCTATATGACCTCGATGTTGATGTGTCTAATATCAATCAACCAATCAATCTCTCTATCTCTTTCTCTCTCTCTCTCTCACTCCCTTTCTCTCTGGGGATAGGGGAGGATTGTGGGGTGTGAGGGAGGAAATATGGATATGGAGAGATAGAGAGAGGTAAAGGAAAGGGGAATGAAGGGTAAATAGAGAGAGAGTGAAAGAGATTGAATGAATTGGCTCAGAATTTTTCTTTCCAATGGCAGTCCATACACGGGGTTACTGAGTTGACTTGCCCTCCCCCCTACCCCCAACCCCCCTACCCATACCCTCCCCCCCCCCAACACCACCCCACCCACCCCACACCCCTACCCCTCCCCTTGTTTATCATATAATGACGTCATGATTTGGTGGAGAATGTAGTTCACGTTTGGGTTCATAATTCATTTATTATTAATTATTTTGAATTAGTATTTATATCATTGAAATCCTCATATTTTTCCCTTCATTTGGATATAATAATTTCTTTTATTACATAATTAATTAACGAAATTAGCGAATATTCCACATTTTAAATTGCCAACCGTGACTAATTGGTACATTGGAGCACCTTGAGTCCTCCAAGGTATCTCAGACAACACAACTTAGTGCAGGAATAATACAGTTTGGAGGAATCAGTTTGCTACAAAATTACCCTAGAGAGATCTGAGATCCCTTGTAGTACTTTGTAGTACAATGATTCCTCCATAGTATGTCAGGAAACAGGATTAATTAATAAATATAATGGTATCTACCCTGTTGCCTGGCATAGTTTGGAGGAATCAAGTTGCTCCAATATTGCCACCAATTTACAAAGGTTTCTTAATCAGAGAAAACGGTATCATTTTAAAACACTCATTTATTTTTTTCGTTTTTTTACTTTGATATTTTTATGATAATCTTTTTAACACCTGAATTATTTATTATTGTATATTTCTTTACACCTTAATTAATTATTGACTAATATTAAACCCATTTATTTCATGGGATAAGTAATAAATATTTTTATAATTATATTTTTACTAAGGAAATTGAAACACATTATTATTTATTTATTTATTTATCATTATAGGACAGCAAGCACGAAGGAAGGAGAGAGAGAGAGAGAGAGAGAGAGAGAGAGAGAGAGAGAGAGAGAGAGATGAAATATAAGGAAAGGAGGGATAACAAACACAAATCCATTTGTATATCTTTATTTATTTATTTATTTCACACATACACAGTCTCTCTCTCACATACACACAAATTAATCTCTCACACACAAAATTAATCTCTCTCTTTCTCTTTCACACACACACACACACACAAAGAGTCTCTCTATCTCTCTGTTACACACACACAGTCACTCACACATACATACACAAATGAAATCTCTCTTACACACACATCCAATCGGTACAGTACAGCCACAATCAAATATCCACCGACACTTTCCTTCCATCGTAGTAAATATCTTGGTAATAAAGAACAACACATGTATGATTTTACAGCACCTCATAATAATAATAATTGAGGGGGTTGAGTTGAGGTAAGGTGTTGTTGTATGATTATAGTTTGATATGATACTGATTTATTGGTACGATGGAAGGAAAGTGTTGGTGGTTGAGTTGACGTAAGGTGTTGTTGTTGTATGATTATAGTTTGATATGATACTGATTTATTGATTGTGGCTGTATCAGTTCTTGTGACCAATAATAACTTCAACTAACCTTGTGAAGCTGATGGTTAGTGTTACATATTTGTAGACTGTGGTGATGTACAGTTGCCAAAAAAGGTATTGCGACAACTAGTGATACAACATTAAATTATATTAATGTCCATAGTTGTTTGTAGGGATTATAAGTATAAATTACAGAAGGATATGTATATTTCCTTCTGTTATACATGTTTATAGTCCCTACAAATAGTTGTGGATATTACTAGGGTTAAAGTTCTATCAAGATTTGTCGCAATACCTTTTTTGGCAACTGTAGAGTACACTCGTAATACGTAATCCCTGACCAGAGACGAACGGCAGGCACCACACACACACACACACACACACATACACACACACACACACTCACACATACCCTGCATTCGTACTCAGCCTCTATATGTGTGTACTGGGTGGGGAAATGAACAATACCAGGCGATTCGAAGCTTTCTGCTCCTCACACTCTGGTCAGAAATTATGTATCACGAGTGTACAGTCCTCACACCAACACCACGTCCCATGCAGTGTACAGTTGGACACAGGAATTGTGCTACAGCCCAGGTGAAATATACTTGTCCCATTTGAGTAACCAGTGTCTATTATCAGGTAGTTGCATTTTATTACCATCCTCAATACTGACTTCTGCCCCTGGTGTCTCCTATTTGGCACTAAGGAACTTGATATTGGGAGAAATTGACCATCTTTCACTTGGGCTATACCTCGAATTCCTGTGTCCAACTGTACAACAGGTAAACATCACATTATTCACTGACACACAACAGCAGCAGCAGTAGTAGTAGTAGTGACTTCTTCTCGTAGTCTACAGCTGAGGAATCATCACCACTTGTCACCACACCTTTACCAAACACCTGTAATGATATTATTAATTAACATTAGTTTGGTGTATAAGCAAGTGTTCTGTACAGTTCAGCATCTTGATTCCTCCAAAGTCCAATTTTGATGCGAAATTGTGTGTGTGTGTGTGTGTGTGTGTGAGAGAGAGAGAGAGAGAGAGAGAGAGAGAGAGAGAGAGAGAGAGAGAGAGAGAGTGTGTGTGTGTAATAATAATAATAATAATAATGTGTAAGAGCGTGAGTGTGCGTGCGAGGGTGTGTGTGTGTGTGTGCCTGTGCGTGCGTGTGTGTGTACCTGTCCGTCCCTCTCTCCTCCCATCCTATACCTGTCCCAATCACCTGACCCTATACTCGACCCCCTCCTGGCCCCACCTGTCACTCTGGGTTGAGGATGGGCAAAGGAAGGAAAGGAGTGGCGAAGGTTTAGCATAAGGAAGGAAAGGAGTGGCGAAGGCTTAGCATAAGGAAGGAAAGGAGTGGCAAAGGCTTAGCATAAGGAAGGAAAGGAGTGGCGAAGGTTTAGCATAAGGAAGGAAAGGAGTGGCGAAGGTTTAGCATAAGGAAGGAAAGGAGTGGCGAAGGTTTAGCATAAGGAAGGAAAGGAGTGGCGAAGGTTTAGCATAAGGAAGGAAAGGAGTGGCGAAGGTTTAGCATAAGGAAGGAAAGGAGTGGTGAAGGTTTAGCATAAGGAAGGAAAGGAGTGGCGAAGGTTTAGCATGGGAGTTTTAGAATTGGAATGGCAAGGGGTTTGTTTGGTGAGGAGTAGAGGATTGGTTAGGAAGAATATACAAGAGTAAAAACAGTGTAAAACTAATTCAAGCAACAACAACATACGTATAAAGAAACATAAGACCATTTTCAAAATAAGCAGCAGACATTTAATAAAAAATAGCAAGCCGCAACCCCATCAAGCCTTGACGTATTACCTCACAGGCCTACGAATTACACCCAGACCTCACAGGCCTACGAATTACACCCAGACCTCACAGGCCTATGAATTACACCCAGACCTCACAGGCCTACAAATTACACCCAGACCTCACAGGCCTATGAATTACACCCAGACCTCACAGGCCTACGAATTACACCCAGACCTCACAGGCCTACGAATTACACCCAGACCTCACAGGCCTATGAATTACACCCAGACCTCACAGGCCTATGAATTACACCCAGACCTCACAGGCCTATGAATTACACCCAGACCTCACAGGCCTATGAATTACACCCAGACCTCACAGGCCTATGAATTACACCCAGACCTCAGCCTTTTGTAAGTCAGCTGTGTTGTCCTAGTGAAGAGATTGGTGGTGTTTACTGGGGTGATGAGGGAAGGAAACAGACTATAATATAATTTATACCTCAGTGCTGATGGTATGTTGTTGTGGCAATATCAACAACCCATACACACACGGTTGCCTCACAAGTGCGTCATTATCTTTATGTCAAGGTGATCTAGAGTTTCTTAAGAGTTAAAACGAGAAAGGAGCTCCAAGTGAGATGTATGGCCATGTTTCACTTGTGTTACATTGGAGCTTCTCGATTCCTCTAAAGTATGCGAGGAAACAGGACCAGAAGAGCAAGAATAATGGTGTTTTGTTGCTTGGAATAGATTGGAGGATTTAGTTGCTCCAGATTTACCAGCACAAAAAATACTTGGTATAGTTCTGATATTTGTGGAGATTATGATTCCTCCAAATTATTCCAGGCAACAGGCTACCTTTATATTTCTTTCTATGGGTGTGTTTTCTGGCCTACTTTGGAGGAATCAAGGCACTGTAATGTACCAAAAGTATACTCTCCCCATAATTAAGACTATATAGTGATTTGTGTACAGCTTAAGAAACTGTCATGGCTTTTAGTGTGACATTTTTTCGTGGGATTATCGTGGGATAAGGAGAGAGTATACTTTTGGTACATTGGAGTGCCTTGGTTCCTCCAAAGTATGCCAGGAAACAGGATCAGATGAACACAAATAATGGTGTTCTGTTGCTGGGAACAGTTTGGAGGAATCATTATCTCCAAAAATAAAAAAATAAAAAAATGGTATGTTATTTCTTTTGTGTCTTCCTATTTAACTACACACACAGTCATGTATTTATTATCCCCTTAACGAAAATAAATACATGACTGTGTGTGTAGTTAAATAGGAAGACACAAAAGAAAAACATACTATTTTTTTAGTTATTTTTTATACTGTTAATATAAAACCTGAAAGAAATAACATATTATTTTTTTTTATAATGATAAAATAAAACCTGAAAGAAATAACATATTATTATATATTTTTTTATAATGATAAAATAAAACCTGGAAGAAATAATATAAAGTAGAGATTAGCATGAATGAATGCAAGTAAAAAGACGCTCCCAGGAGGGATTGGAGGACGAGGGATTGGAGGATGAGGGAGTGGAGGATGAGGGAGTGGAGGACGAGGGAGTGGAGGATGAGGGAGTGGAGGGCGAGGGAGTGGAGGGCGAGGGAGTGGAGGGCGAGGGAGTGGAGGACGAGGGAGTGGAGGACGAGGGAGTGGAGGACGAGGGAGTGGAGGATGAGGGGTCAGGTCAACACGTGGGTCGGGTTGAGGGTCACACCAGGGAGGTAGAATAGGTCACACTCCAGGGGACAGAGGAGGAGAGGTGAGGTGAGGTGAGGGAGTAGGAATAATAATAAATAATAAATGCATAAATAAAACTTTTTATGCAGAGGCAACAGCGTGTGTGTGGGTAGAGGGTGATCTGAGTGAGAGTTTTAATATTAAGGTAGGACTGAGACAGGGATGTGTTAAGTCACCATGGCTGTTCAATATATATATGGATGGATGTATGAGAGAGATGGAGGCTAAAATGAGTGGTATAGGGGTGAAATTGAGGCTGAATGAAGCAAATTGGTCCTTGGTGTAAACGAAGGAAACTGAAGGTGAATGTTGGAAAAAGTAAAGTGATGGTGTTTGAGAGAGCAGAAACTGAAGTGATTGACTTTGCTACACCCTACAGAGTGGAAGTACCAACTGGGACGAAGTGTGAGATAACTCTGAGAGGTGAGAGGATGGAGGAAGTGAAAGAGTTTAAGTACCTGGGGACAGTTATGTGTAAACATGGGAGTATGGAAGGAGAAATTAGGGAGAGAGCAATGAAGGGTAGACAGGTCATAGGATCACTGGGGAGGATAATGAAAGGTAGAAGTGTGAGTATGGAAGTGAAAAGGGGACTATGAAATAGTATAATCTTGCCAACACTGACGTATGCGTCTGAGACCTGGACATGGAGTAGGGCTCATCAGTCAAGAATAGGTGCTGTGGAAATGAGTTATCTGAGAGGTGCATGTGGACTGACAATGTGGGATGGAGAAAGTAATGAGAGTGTGTATAAGAGATGTGGTATGAGTGAGAAGGCAATCGGTATTGAGTGTGGAGTGGTTGAGAGAGTGAAACGTAATACTTTGAGGTGGTTTGGACATGTAGAGAGAATGCAAGGTGAAGAGTTTGTAAAGAAGGTGTATGGAAGTGAAGTTGAGGGATGTGGTGTGAGAGGCAGACCACAAGTTAGATGGCAGAACAGAGTGGAAGAGTATGTAAAGGAGAGAAATATGAGGAGTAGGGAAGGGATTGAACAAGTAAGGAGGGAGTGTTGGAACAGAGTGGAAGAGTATGTAAAGGAGAGAAACATGAGGAGTAGGGGAGGGATTGAACAAGTAAAGAGGGAGTGTTGGAACAGGGAAGACTGGAGACTTCTCTGCCGTGGCCATCCCCTTGGAGGGAACGAGGCGTCAGAGCTATAGATAGATAGACGTACGGTATACTAGGGTGATATTTCTCTTTATTTTTAATGTACAATTTAAGTGTTAAGAATTATCATAGTGTTTAATTATCATGACCATATTTTAAATATTTACTAGGGTGGCATTTCTCTTTATTTTTAAGTATGGCATTCAGATACGATTTTGGTAAAACTATTTGAATTAGAGTTTCTGTCATGTTTGCATAACTGCACTTATCAGCTGTGCCAGGCATTTGTTTGTTATTAATATTGAGCGTATTTAAGGGGGTGTGGGAATAGGGGGACAATCTTGGGGGGGGGTTAGGCTGATGCGGGGGTTGCGGGACAGGCTTGCGGGGGATTAGGGGGTGCGGGAATAGGGGACAGGCTTTCTACCCACCCCAAGCAGTCCCCCTATTCCCGCACCCCCCCAAGCCTGTCCCCTACTCCCACACCCCCTTAAATGCCCAGCTTGGCATTTAAGGGGAGGCTTCAGTTTATATTATGGTGTGTTAGACCCGAGCGCTGTAAAATTTCGTCATCACAAAAAAATGTGCCAAAATTCAGTGGTCTAGCCTATGCCAGAGCCTCCTCCATGATAATTTATAGCCTAGTTATAGCAGTAGAGAATATGTATTATTTCAAGTTTGGAGCCCTAACTAATAAATTTTGATGAATATTTGTTAATTAAACTGTACCGTAGAAATTATTATCGGTAAATATTGAAAGAACCGCCGTTTATCACGTACAGATTTCCTACCTTCATTACCCACTTATTTAGACCATTCTAAGACTATTTTATTCTATGGCATATCCTTCACAAATGTCCCATTTCCAAGATAGGGCTATTCAAATGGGGCATTTTAAAATTTGCCTGACCTAACCTAACCTAACCTAGACCGCATCAGACTACCGGGATCTAACCTGGGCAAACTACCGGGTATAACCAGTGTAAACTATCATAAAGTGACTGGGGCAAATTTCCAGGACCTAACCTAATGTGGTGATACTGGTCAAGCCTAATATGGTAACACTGCTCAAGTCTAACCATAAAACCCAGGGAATATTTTTACAAGTTGCCACAACTCCATTTCGAAAATGTTACTATTACCAGTGTTTATATTTCACTATTACAAACAACTTTTCTATATACCATTTATTCTGCAAATGTGGCATAACAGTAGTTACCTCTTATAGTTTGGTCACGGTAGTCTGCCCCAGTTAGGTCCCGGTAGTCTACCCTGGTTAGGTCCCGGTAGTCACACTAAATCCGGTAAAAATTTACAAGTATTATTTTTTTTTGGCGTAATGTTTTACAGCCACTCTAACCAACCTGACCTGACCTAACCTAACCTAGACCTAACCCTAACAACCTTCGGTCCTAACCCTAACAACCTTCGGTCCTAACCCTGACAACCCTCGGTCCTAACCCTGACAACCTTCGGTCCTACCCCTAACAACCTTCGGTCCTAACCCTAACAACCTTCGGTCCTAACCCTAACATGAAATTTTATATTGTGACGAAACGAAATCCGAGCACCAACTTAAACCTTCATGACGGTATTGTATATATAATTAACTATTATATTTGCATATTGACATTCAAATGTATTTGGAGGCGTGCTTATAAACTTATACCCATATTATAAGTATTATTGTAACTTACCCTGTATGTGTGTAAATTATCAGTGGAGAAATAACGTGGGTTTATTTAATAACAATAACAATAATAACAGCTTTGACTTGTTTATGTCAGATGGGAGCAGTGTTATCAGATCTACATGTCCAAATACACCCCCAACTTCAACATAAAATTGTCTAAAACAGATAAATTTCCCTGCACCTGGCTGGCAACACTGCATCTTTTTTCTTTACTCCTTCCTTGTCTCTCATTGGCTTGTGACTAATGATGTCATAATTAACCAATGAGAAGACAGCATACAGTGCTGCCAATTCAGCCAAAAACTAATACAGTTGCCAATTCAGCCAACAACTAATACATGTTTGCCAATTCAGCCAAAACTAATACAGTGTTGCCAATTTAGCCAAAACTAATACAGGGTTACCAATTCAGCCAAAAACTAATACCTGGTTGCAAATTCAGCCAACAACTAATACAATGTTGCCAATTTAGCCAACAACAAATACAGTGTTGCCAATAATAAAAACAGCATTGCCAATAATAAATATAACAATCAATAACAAAAGCAGTACTGCCAGTAATAAAAGCAGTGTTGCCAATAAAAACAAACAGTGTTGCCAATAATAAATATAGAATTGTCAATAATAAATGCAGTGTTGCCAATGATCAAAGCAGTGTTGCAAAAAAAATAATCAGTGTTGCCAGAAATAAATACAACATTACCAATATGAAAAGCAATTTTGCCAAAATTAAAAGCAGTGTTGCCAATAATAAAAGCAGTGTTGCCAATAATAAATACATAATTACCAATAACAAAAGCAATGTTGCCAATGATATTACATGTCCCATTTTGTATCATACATAACATTTGACATAGCCTACATGCAACTAGAATGATATTACATGTCCCATTTTGTATCATACATAACATTTGACATAGCCTACATGCAACTAGAATTATATCTTGAAAAATGATCAGCATTTACTTTGTCAGTTGTAGACAATCAGGTGATTTATGACAATTATAGTTAAATATAAAACTTGAAAAATGATCAGCATTTACTTTGTCAGTTGTAGACAATCAGGTGATTTATGACAATTATAGTTCAATATAAAACATGAGTAGTAGTTTTCTGGTCAGGAATCTGTACCTTCTTGTGGCTAACTTTAGAATGTGAAACAGTCGCCTTCATGGATACAAGAGTTACGTACTAGATAATTACTTTGATAATATTGCCCCATCTATGCTGGTGTTGAATAATGATGCTGATTAAGGGGGGATGGGAGTAGGGAACAGGCTTGGGGGGGGTTTGAGGGGTGCAGGAGTAAGGAGACAGGCTTGGGGTGGTTATGGGAATAAGGGACAGGTTTTCCTATCCCCCTACCCCAAGCCTGTCCCCCTACTCCCGCACCCCCCAAGCCTGTCCCCTAATTCCCACACCCCCTTAAGGTTATATCTCAGTCCAAAGTTAGTGTATAACATCAGAAAAGTGGTAATGACAGGATAAAAACTCCTTCCTTAGCATGTGCAATTCAAACATGCATCCAAATAAAGTAAACTTGCCTCATCTTCTCCATTTCCCCCTACATGTATTAACTACACAACATGGTACATTACCTTAAAGTAAATAAAAACTATTATAAGAAACATAAATAGAGAGAGAGAGAGAGAGAGAGAGAGAGAGAGAGAGAGAGAAAGTGAAAGGGAGTGAGAGAAAACTATTATAAGAAACATAAATAGAACATTGAACATGATAAAATGATACCGTACCAAGATAAATGCTTAGTTGGAGACTGGTATATCCACGAATATGATGGTAAAGTCATGGTCTAATGTACTGCAACACCTTCCAATGAGATGGCTTCGAAAAATGATCCGAAACTATAGCTGTTGGGTGTGCAATTTTGGTTCATAAAATTAACTCAAATAGCTCGCTTTTATTCACCAGGTCGCAGTACATTAGACCATGACTTTACCACATCTTAAGGACCCTGTGATGTAGTCAGAAAATTGGAGGTAAATGAGTCCTTCAAATATTGCCACGAAACACCACCTATATGGATAGAGTTTGTTTCGTGGCATGGTCAGGGTGAATTAGAATAAGTAAGTGTGTGTCTGTGTATGTGTCAGTGTATGTGTGTCTGTGTAATAATAATAATAAGTAATAATAATAATAAATAAGTGTGTGTGTGCGTGTAATAAAGCCTCCAATTTACTGTAATCTGAAAGGAGAAAACTAATTAGACAAACTAGACATGAGAAAGTACAGTAAAAATATTTTACCACTATCCAAGTAGATAGCAGGATGTTCCATCAATAGGATTCAGCTCACAAGCTTTCTGTAAAATTCAGACAGTACACGACTTAGTTGCTAAGCGATGCAAGTAGAAAAAACTATCCAACTTTTGTTATTTCCATCAATACCAGTATTTAAATATGACAACTTATCTTTATACAAAAGGTAGGGGTCTCAAGGGCCCGGGAAGGGAAAATTTAATCAGATATAACAAAGAGTGTGACAAAATACCAAATGGTATATAGGTATAGGTCACATTCACATTCATTCCCACTTTCAAGTACACAGAATTCTCACCTCCTCCATACAAGTTCTTGCAGCCATGAGGAAAGCTTTTTCATTTAGTTTTGGTAAAGTCGGTTCAACATTTTTGTTCCTTTTGGCCTCTTATGCTTAGATAGATAGAAATAGATAGATAAGAGATAGATAGAAATAGACAGATAGATAGATAGAAAGATGTAGATAGAAATAGATAGAGATAGAAATAGATAGACAGATAAGAGATAGATAGAAATAGAGACAGATAGAGATAGATATAAAGCTATAGATAGTAATAGATATAGATATAAAGCTATAGATAGAAATAGATATAAAGCTATAGATAGTAATAGATATAGATATGAAGCTATAGATAGAAATAGATATAGATATAAAGATATAGATAGTAATAGATATAGGTATAAAGCTATAGATAGAAATAGATATAAAGCTATAGATAGTAATAGATATAGGTATAAAGCTATAGATAGTAATAGATATAGATATAAAGCTATAGATAGAAATAGATATAGATATAAAGATATAGATAGTAATAGATATAGGTATAAAGCTATAGATAGAAATAGATATAGATATAAAGATATAGATAGTAATAGATATAGATATAAAGATATAGATAGAAATAGATATAGATATAAAGATATAGATAGAAATAGATATAGATATAAAGCTATAGATAGAAATAGATATAGATATAAAGATATAGATAGAAATAGATATAGATATAAAGCTATAGATAGAAATAGATATAGATATAAAGATATAGATAGAAATAGATATAGATATAAAGATATAGATAGTAATAGATATAGATATAAAGCTATAGATAGAAATAGATATAAAGTTATAGATAGAAATAGATATAGATATAAAGCTATAGATAGAAATAGATATAGATATAAAGATATAGATAGAAATAGATATAGATATGAAAATATAGATAGAAATAGAGACAGATAGATAGAGGCAAATGGAACACAAGTTTTGCACAGAGTATAGTTACTGTAACTTTCTGCCCCTGGGCTTCTCTATTCAAAACTATATTTTCACATCAATGCCTCATGTCTGTCTGATGGTGTTTCTCCAAACATCCCTAACAAATAGCTAAACTTTTAATTATACTGTACTGTAGTTTTTGTAAACAATAAAGAACACTCATCATCCCAACATGATGCTATTACCTACAGATATTAATGTTCATAGCTTGTATTTGACAGTTATATTAGATCATACAAAATCTGCTATGCCAAATTAATGATCTAATAAATAAATATTACTCCAGCAACTTATAACAGAATATACCTTCTCACTTGAATAACTTTTGGAACATAAAATGGGATTAATAACAGAG
>JAWZYT010000442.1:1082500-1162500 GCA_034508575.1 Petrolisthes manimaculis | reverse complement strand
CTTGGGGTGTGTGGGAGTAGGGGGACAGTCTTGGGGTGTGTGGGAGTAGGGGGACAGTCTTGGGGTGTGTGGGAGTAGGGGGACAGTCTTGGGGTGTGTGGGAGTAGGGGGACAGTCTTGGGGTGTGTGGGAGTAGGGGGACAGTCTTGGGGGGGGGTGGGAATAGGGGGACAGTCTTGGGGGGGGTGGGAATAGGGGGACAGTCTTGGGGTGTGTGGGAATAGGGGGACAGTCTTGGGGTGGGTGGGAATAGGGGGACAGTCTTGGGAGGGTTTTGGGGGGTGCAGGAGTAGGGGGACAGTCTTGGGGGGTGCGGGAATAGGGGGACAGGCTTTCTACCCACCCCAAGCCTGTCCCCCTATTCCCCCAAGCCTGTCCCCTACTCCAGCACCCCCTTAAGGCAACATATTTTTTTCAATTTTCCAAACCCATAAAATAAAACTATTATTGATAAAGTTTGTATTATTTAGAGTTTGCATTTTCAGTTAATTGTACGAGTAAGTTTTACACTTTCAAAGACAATACAGTCTCTCTCTCTCTCTCTCTCTCTCTCTCTCTCTCTCTCTCTCTCTCTCTCTCTCTCTCTCTCTCCATTCTAATACAGTACATTGTTAACAAAATGTCTGATATTACATTCCAGTCTTCATCACTGTCACATTCTCAAGCAGAAGAAGAAACTTGCTTGTAAAGGGAATTATGCCCGGGACAACTGTGTTCCTGTGTCCAGGTACTTATCCTACCACAGGTCAAACCAACACTTGAAAATTGAAAAAAAGAATAAGCCAATTTATCATGGTTAATTTTGTTTGTTATATGTATTGAATAGGTACTGTACTGTAGGCTACCTGGCTGGCTGGCTAACACATGACACTAATGCCAATAACATTGTACCGTTATTAACACAATTATTCACAAACACACGTAAAAAATGTCCAAAGTTTGGGTGTTTTATGGTACGGTATATGTAATAATAATAATAATAATAATAATAATAATAATAATAATTATAATAATAATAATAATTATAATTGCACTATTATTGACACATGTAAATTTTTTCCTAAATTTAGGTGTTTTACGGTATAGTACATGTTATAATAATAATAATAATAATAATAATAATAATAATAATAATAATAATAATAATAATAACTTTGATCTAGGTCTTACTTACCTTGTGAAACTTCCAATAGTCTGCTCAGGTTAGGTCCTGGTAGTCTGCTCAGGTTAGGTCCTGGTAGTCTGCAATGGTTAAGATTAGGTTAGATTAGAGTAGGTTAGGTTAGGTTAAGTTAGGTTAGGTTAGGTTATTTATGTATGGATAAAACATTAAATTTGCACAATAAAATGGATGTTACAAATGAACTCATCACTTAAATGAAAAAAGTCTGAGAATGGTGTAAATAAATGGGTAATAAAGGTAGAAACACCATACACAATAACTATAATTCTATCAATATTTACCGATAATAATAATCATAAAAGTAGTTGAAGTAGTAACAATAATAGCAGTTATAATAATAATAAAAATGGTAGTAATAATAATAATAAAAATGGTAGTAATAATAATAATAGTTATAATATAGAGTGGAAGATTATGTAAAGGAGAGTAACATGAGAGGGAGTAGGGAGTAAGGAGGGAGTGTTGGAACAGAGTGGAAGAGTATGTAAAGGAGAGTAACATGAGAGGGAGTAGGGAGTAAGGAGAGAGTGTTGGAACAGAGTGGAAGAGTATGTAAAGGAGAGTAACATGAGAGGGAGTAGGGAGTAAGGAGAGAGTGTTGGAACAGAGTGGAAGAGTATGTAAAGGAGAGTAACATGAGAGGGAGTAGGGAGTAAGGAGAGAGTGTTGGAACAGAGTGGAAGAGTATGTAAAGGAGAGTAACATGAGAGGGAGTAGGGAGTAAGTAGGGAGTATGTAAAGGAGAGTAACATGAGGGACAGAGTAGGGCTGGACCAAGAAAGGAGGGAGTGTTGGAACAGGGAAGACTGGAGACTTTTCTGCCGTGGCCACCCCCTTGGGGGGAGTTCCCGGAGGGAGCGAGGCATCAGAGCTATAGATAGATAGATAGATAGATAGATAGATCATAAGGTATTATTACAGAATAACTGGGTTTTCGGCTAGGCTTGAGCAGTATCACCACATTAGGTTAGGTCCTGGAAATTTGCCCAGGTCATTTTATGATAGTTTACACTGGTTATACCCGGTAGTTTGCCCAGGTTAGGTCCCGTAGTCTGCCCAGGTTAGGTCCCGGTAGTTTGCCCAGGTTAGGTCCGGTAGTTTGCCCAGGTTAGGTCCCGGTAGTTTGCCCAGGTTAGGTCCCGGTAGTTTGCCCAGGTTAGGTCCCGTAGTCTGCCCAGGTTATGTCCCGTAGTCTGCCCAGGTTAGGTCCAGTAGTCTGCCCAGGTTAGGTCCCGGTAGTCTGCTGTGGTCTAGGTTAGGTTAGGTTAGGTCAGGTCAGGTAAGACTAGTTTCCAAATTATGTTTGTAAACGGGGCATATCTCGAAAACGAGGCATTTCCGAGAGAAACGCCATAGATGAAAAGTGTCTTAGAATGGTCCAAAATAGTGGGTAATGATACTAATATATACAATATAGTGAACCCAGGTTTTCTGTAAATTTACCCATAATAATTCTTCTTCATAAATACCTTGGTGTAGTCATTGTAATCCTCCTTCTGTAAATCCCTTGATGTAAATCTTCGTATGTAAATCCTTCTTCTGTAATCCCACTTCTGAAATAAATAAATTTTACGTTAATTAGGTAATATATTTCTTGTTATAAATCCTTTGTCAATAAAAATCCCCTTATTTCTCCAATTTGCCATTATTTATATACCCTTAAAATAACAGTGAACCCTTAAAAATAATAAAACAAAATCATTCTAATATTTATGGTAACATTTTAACACAGCCATTATTATCCACCCTTATTTAAACCCTTCAAAATTCCCTTATTTCACCAACTTACCCTTATTTATGTCCCTTCACCATTAACTGTATACCCTTAACTAACCCTTAATATAATCTTGAGCCCTTAAAATATCCTTAAATGCCCTTAAAATGCAAATAAATACTAAAATATTCCCCTGCCAGGCTTTGAGCTTCACAGAGGTAAACAAACCCAGGCGTCAGTGTTGCCAGTGATGATCTGAGGCGTCAGTGTTGCCAGTGATGATCTGAGGCGTCAGTGTTGCCAGTGATGATGATGACTGAGTGTCACCTTTACAACGGTACTCTCTCACTGTCTTCCTCGAAGGAGAAAACCAAACCAAAACAGTACCAAAGAATACATAATTATATACACATTATACTTTCACTCTCTCTATCTTATACAACCTGCACGTCCCTATATACTCATTTTCTCTTCAACCATACATACCCTTTATAGAACTTCTTACATACTCTTTATTATCACTGGATTGTACAGCTCTCGTTCACTCAGACCAAGCAGCACTTTGGCTGTCACTGTCACTGTCACTTCCACCATCTCCCTCCATTTTCTCTCTCCTATATAGTTCACTTATTACCACATTCAGCATGGTAGCTCTCTCTCGTGTCTACTTATCACATCTCCCTCCATTTTCTCTCTCCTATATAGTTCACTTATTACCACATACAGCATGGAAGCTCTCTCTCGTTCCTACTTATCACATACCATCAACACATGTTCTACTGTCTCATCTTCCCTACACACCATACTGCCTTCATACTGTCTCATCTTCCCTACACACCATACTGCCTTCATTACTCTCTCATCTTCCCTACACACCATACTGCCTTCATTACTGTCTCATCTTCCCTACACACCATACTGTCTCATCTTCCCTACACACCATACTGCCTTCATACTGTCTCATCTTCCCTACACACCATACTGCCTTCATACTGTCTCATCTTCCCTACACACCATACTGCCTTCATACTGTCTCATCTTCCCTACACACCATACTGCCTTCATACTGTCTCATCTTCCCTACACACCATACTGCCTTCATTACTGTCTCATCTTCCCTACACACCATACTGCCTTCATACTGTCTCATCTTCCCTACACACCATACTGCCTTCATACTGTCTCATCTTCCCTACACACCATACTGCCTTCATTACTCCATCTATATATTCTATCATTCACCTCCAGTGACTTTGTTCTTGCCTTAAACAATAGTTCACTTCCCCAGCAGCTACCATCATAGAACACTTCACTCCATGGTATGTCCTTAGAGGAGTACCAATCTAGTCATCATCTGCATATAACAAAATACTCAGTACATACTCCATTATTACCTATATTTTTCCTCAGTCTTCTACATTTCCTATTACTCTCTTTCCTCTTCTTCCTCACATTCTCATTATCTTTATTCCACCAGCTCTTCATCAAACTTCTTTTATTTCTATTCCTTACCCTTCCTATCCTTTTCTCACCCACCTCTGTCACTTTCCTAACCAGGGAATCATTCAGTTCATCCACTCTTCCATCCATAGTCCATTCCATACTCCTCAAATCACACTTATACAAATCCCATCTTGCTTCTCGTATTCTCCATTTCTGCCCTCCTTTTACTACATTCTTGGCTGCCTTTCTCACACATTCATATTCTAATACTATCATGTTATGGTCACTCATCAAATCTATCCTTCTCTCTTATGGTTAGTCATCAAATCTATCCTTCTCTCTTATGGTTAGTCATCAAATCTATCCTTCTCTCTTATGGTTAGTCATCAAATCTATCCTTCTCTCTTATGGTTAGTCATCAAATCTATCCTTCTCTCTTATGGTTAGTCATCAAATCTATCCTTCTCTCTTCATCCATCCACATATACTGTACTCTCCTCCTGGCTCTTTCATTCATGTGTGTATTTTATTTCCATGTGCATATTCTCATGTGCGTATTTTTATGTGCGTATTCTTTTCACATGTGTATTTTCATGTATTAATTTTATTCATGTGCGTATTCTCATGTGCGTATTCTCATGTACGTATTCTCATGTACGTATTCTCATGTGCGTATTCTCATGTACGTATTCTCATGTACGTATTCTCATGTACGTATTCTCATGTACGTATTCTCATGTATGTATTCTCATGTACGTATGTTCTCTTTCTTGATATTTAACAAAAGTTCCCCATTTCCATTCACTTTCTCTCCTAAAATTCCTATATGTTCATTCCTATCACCCATGACAATAGTCTCTCTTTGTCTATTTTCCACAATCAACCTATACTTATTTATTATCCTGTATTAGTTTATATTATCCTGTATATATCCTGTATATGTATATTATCTCTGGTCCTGTTTCCTAGCAGACTTTGGAGGAATCCTGGCACTCCAATGTACACAAAAACAACCACCACCTTAACCAACCTGAAAAGACATATATGAAAATAAAATACAGGTCATGGAAATAAAATACATACATGAAAATAAAATGCATGTCATGGAAATAAAATACATACATGAAAATAAAATACATGTCATGGAAATAAAATACATACATGAAAATAAAATACATACATGAAAATAAAATACATACATGAAAATAAAATACAGGTCATGGAAATAAAATACATACATGAAAATAAAATACATACATGAAAATAAAATACAGGTCATGGAAATAAAATATATACACTTATGTATGACCTGGGGAATAATATACGCATCAATATACATACATGAGAATACGTACATGAGAATACGTACATGAGAATACGTACATGAGAATACGTACATGAGAATAATTACATAAATAATAAAATACCATATATATAAAATACCATAGGCCTACCATACTGTAATTCTGTACTGTAATACTGTACTGTACCCATACACACACACTCTCTCTCTCTCTCTCTCTCTCTCTCTCTCTCTCTCTCTCTCTCTCTCTCTCTCATACACATACATGCACACACACACATTTTTTCTCTCTCTTTATTTCTCTCATACACATACATGCATTCTCTCTCTCTCTCTCTCTCTCTCTCTCTCTCTCTCTCTCTCTCTCTCTCTCCTAAAAAATATATTCAAAAGATTTTCCCGTGTGTGTATTTTCCCGTGTGTGTATTTTCCCATGTGTGTATTTTCCCATGTGTGTATTTTCCCATGTGTGTATTTTCCCGTGTGTGTATTTTCCCATGTGTGTATTTTCCCATGTGTGTATTTTCCCATGTGTGTATTTTCCCATGTGTGTATTTTCACATGGATATTTTTTTCATTTTCCCATGTGTGTATTTTATTTCCATGTGCATATTCTCATGTGCGTATTTTTATGTGCGTATTCTTTTCACATGTGTATTTTCATGTATTTATTTTATTCATGTACGTATTCTCATGTACATAATCTCTTGTGCGTAATTTCCCCTTGCATATGTATTTTATATTCACATGTACGTATTCTCATGTGCGTAAAATCCACTTGTGAATGTATTTTATATTCTCATGTACGTATTCTCATGTAAGTATTCTCATGTACGTATTCTCATGTACGTATTCTCATGTAAGTATTCTCATGTACGTATTCTCATGTACGTATTCTCATGTACGTATTTTTATGTATGTATTTTCATGTATGTATTCTCATGTACGTATTCTCATGTACGTATTCTCATGTACGTATTCTCATGTACGTATTCTCATGTACGTATTCTCATGTACGTATTCTCATATACGTAAGTTTAAATAAATACCCATTATTTGTTTCAGAACGGCATTAGTTTAAATAAATACCCATTATTTATTTCAAAACAGTGTTCTATGTACCCCACGCCTGTCCCCTTATTCCCCCACCCCCCAGTCCCCCCCACGCCTGTCCCCTTATTCCCCCACCCCCCAGTCCCCCCCAAGCCTGTCCCCTACTCCTAATCATAATAACACAGCATACATTAGCTAATAAATAATTACAGTATTAATATATAATAACAGTTATTATTATTATAAACAGATATTAGTAATTATGTTATGTAAACAAACCTTGGCTGATACTTCTCTGTTCAAATCCACATTAGCAGTGTTACCATATTGGTTACCAGTGTTACCATACATGTGTGTCACTGTAAAGGTACGTGTCCACTTGAGAGCTGAGAGTGAAATAAATGTCGAGAGTTGGTAAAAAGTAAGTGGACACAGACTGGAGAGTACTCTCGGAGAGTTCAGTAATTTATGTCGGAGAGCAATTCATGACACTAGTGGACACAGCTCACCCACTATCCTGAGATTACTCTCAGGCACTTTCAGTGTGTTGATATAGCTGAGAGTGAGAGGGCGGAAGTTAAATAGTGTAAATACAATTTACAACAACAAAAATAAAACATAATAATAATAAGTATAATATTTAATAATAATAATAATAATAAGTATATACAGCTGTCTTCAAAAACAAGTTTTCCAAAAAAATATTAATGTAAATATGATTATAATTTCAAAATATTGATTATTATGGATATTTCAGTGGTTGTCAAAAATATAATAATATTGTAAATAGATTATCACAAATATACTTTAATGTTTAGTAAAAGTTGACGTCAAAAGTTTGGTTTGGTTTAATTTCATATTCCATAAAGTATATATATTATGTCACACACACACACACACACTGAATTCACTTGAGACTCTTTACTCTCGGCGACTTGCTCTGTCTGTGTTTTCAGTGGCCACGCTTCTGAGAGTTCTCGCGGACATTTTATCTCAGCGACTCTCGAGAGTGATATAGTTCTCTCAGGTGGACACGCTCTTTGTGAGTTCTCTCGACATTTTTTTTAGGTGAGGTTTTGGGTTCAACCTCAACCTCAAACCTCAAATCAACCTCAAACCTCAAATCAATTTATCTATTTAATAAGATGAAAAATTTCACTTTATATAATATATTTTTTACTAAAAATTGTAAAATATGACCAAAGTGTCCTGCTTTTTTCGTTAATTACTCGTCTATTTATCTATCTATCGACAATTTGTTGATGGCATCTAATAGATAATTGTATTGTCTATCTTTTGGTTTTTACATGTATCTATTTATCTATTTCCTAAGATGAGAAATTTCACTTTATATATTATATTTTTGACAAAAAAATGTAAAATATGACCAAAGTGTCCCATTTCTTCATTAATTACTCGTCTATTTATCTATCTATCAACAATTTGTTCATGGCATCTATTAGATAATTTTATCGTCTATTTTTTGGTATATTCATGTATCTATGTATCTATTTTTTAAGAGAAGAAATTTCACTTTATATAATATATTTTTGACAAAAAATTGTAAAATATGACAAAAGTGTCTTAATTATTTAATTTATTACTCATCTATTTATCTATCTATCGACAATTTGTTCATGGCATCTAATAGATAATTTTCTTGTCTATCTTTTCGTATATACATGTATCAATTTATCTATTTCATAAGATGAGAAATGTCACTTTATATAATATATTTTTGACAAAATTGTAAAATATGACCAAAGTGTCTTTATTTATTTATTTATTACTCGTCTATTTATCTATCTATGGAAACTTTGTTGATGGCATCTAATAGATAATTTTATTGTCTATCTTTTGGTATATACATGTATCTATTTATCTATTTCCTAAGATGAGAAATTTGACTTTATATAATATATTTTTAACTAAAAATAGTAAAATATGACAAAAGTGTCTTAATTTTCTTGTTAATTACTCATCTATTTATCTATTTATCGACAATTTGTTGATGGCATCTAATAGATAATTTTATTGTCTATATTTTGGTATTTACATGTATCTATTTATCTATTTCCTAAGATGAGAAATTTCACTTTATATAATATATTTTTGACTAAAAATAGTAAAATATGACCAAAGTGTCCCACTTTTTTCGTTAATTACTCGTCTATTTATCTATCTATCGACAATTTGTTGATGGCATCTAATAGACAATTTTATTGTCTATCTTTTGGTATATACAGGTATCTATTTATCTATTTCCTAAGATGAGAAATTTCACTTTATATAATATATTATTAACTAAAAATAGTAAAATATGACAAAAGTGTCTTAATTTTCTTGTTAATTACTCATCTATTTATCTATTTATCGACAATTTGTTGATGGCATCTAATAGATAATTTTATCGTCTATATTTTGGTATTTACATGTATCTATTTATCTATTTCCTAAGATAAGAAATTTCACTTTATATAATATATTTTTTACTAAAAATTGTAAAATATGACAAAAGTGTCTTAATTATTTCATCTATTACTCATCTATTTATCTATCTATTGACAATTTGTTCATGGCATCTAATAGATAATATTATTGTCTATCTTTTCGTATATACATGTATCAATTTATCTATTTCATAAGATGAGAAATGTCACTTTATATAATATATTTTTGACAAAATTATAAAATATGACCAAAGTGTCTTTATTTATTCATTTATTACTCGTCTATTTATCCATCGATGGAAACTTTGTTGATGGCATCTAATAGATAATTTTATTGTCTATCTTTTGGTATATACATGTATCTATTTATCTATTTCCTAAGATGAGAAATTTCACTTTATATAATATATTTTTAACTAAAAATAGTAAAATATGACAAAAGTGTCTTAATTTTCATGTTAATTACTCATCTATTTATCTATTTATCGACAATTTGTTGATGGCATCTAATAGATAATTTTATTGTTTATCTTTTGGTATATACATGTATCTATTTATCTATTTTCTAAGATGAGAAATTTCACTTTACATAATATATTTTTGACTAAAAATTGTAAAATATGACCAAAGTGTCTTAATTTATTCATTTATTACTCGTCTATTTATCTATCTAGGGAAAATTTGTTGATGGCACCTAATAGATAATTTTATTGTCTATCTTTTCGTATATACATGTATCAATTTATCTATTTCTTAAGATGAGAAATTTCACTTTATATAATATATTTTTGACTAAAAATAGTAAAATATGACCAAAGTGTCCCACTTTTTTCGTTAATTACTCGTCTATTTATCTATCTATCGACAATTTGTTCATGGCATCTATTAGATAATTTTATCATCTATCTTTTGGTATATACATGTATCTATGTATCTATTTTTTAAGGGAAGAAATTTCACTTTATATAATATATTTTTGACAAAAAATTGTAAAATATGACAAAAATGTCTTAATTATTTAATTTATTACTCATCTATTTATCTATCTATCGACAATTTGTTCATGGCATCTAATAGATAATTTTATTGTCTATCTTTTCGTATATACATGTATCAATTTATCTATTTCATAAGATGAGAAATGTCACTTTATATAATATATTTTTGACAAAATTGTAAAATATGACCAAAGTGTCTTTATTTATTCATTTATTACTCGTCTATTTCTCTTTCTATGGAAACTTTGTTGATGGCATCTAATAGATAATCTTATTGTCTATCTTTTCGTATATACATGTATCAATTTATCTATTTCCTAAGATGAGAAATTTCACTTTATATAATATATTTTTTACTAAAAATTGTAAAATATGACAAAAATGTCTTAATTTTCTTGTTAATTACAAGTCTATTTATCTATTTATCGACAATTTGTTGATGGTATCTAATAGATAATTTTATTGTCTATCGTTTGGTTTATACATGTATCTATTTATCTTATTCCTAAGATGAGAAATTTCACTTTATATATTATATTTTTGACTAAAAATTGTAAAATATGACAAAAGTGTCTTAATTATTTCATTTATTACTCGTCTATTTATCTATCTATTGACAATTTGTTGATGGCATCTAATAGATAATTTTATTGTCTATCTTTTCGTATATACATGTATCAATTTATCTATTTCCTAAGATGATAAATGTCACTTTATATATTATATTTTTGACTAAAAATAGTAAAATATTACCAATGTGTCTTAATTATTTCGTTTATTACTCGTCTATTTATCTATCTATTGACAACTTGTTGATGGCATCTAATAGATAATTTATCGTCTATCTTTTGGTATATACATGTATCTATTTATCTATTTCCTAAGATTCGAAAATTCACTTTATATAATATATTTTTGACTAAAAATAGTAAAATATGACAATAGTGTCTTATTTTCTTTTTAATTACTCATCTATTTATCTATTTATCGACAATTTGTTGATGGCATCTAATAGATAATTTTATTGTTTATATTTTGGTATTTACATGTATCTATTTATCTATTTCCTAAGATGAGAAATTTCACTTTATATAATATATATTTTACTAAAAATTGTAAAATATGACAAAAATGTCTTAATTGTTTCATTTATTACTCGTCTATTTATCTATCTATTGACAATTTGTTGATGGCATCTAATAGATAATTTTATTGTCTATCTTTTCGTATATACATGTATCAATTTATCTATTTCCTAGAATGAGAAATTTCACTTTATATAATATATTTTAGACTAAAAATTGTAAAATATGACAAAAGTGTCTTAATTTATTCATTTATTACTCGTCTATTTATTTATCTATCGACAATTTGTTGATAGCATCTAATAGATAATTTTATTGTCTATCTTTTGGTATATACATGTATCTATTTATCTATTTCGTAAGATGAGAAATTTCACTTTATATAATATATTTTTAACTAAAAATTGTAAAATATGACAAAAATGTCTTAATTTTCTTGTTAATTACTCATCTATTTATCTATTTATCAACATTTTGTTGATGGAATCTAATAAATAATTTTATTGTCTGTATTTTGGTATTTACATGTATCTATTTATCTATTTCCTAAGATGAGAAATTTCACTTTAAATAATATATTTTTGACGAAAAATGGTAAAATATGACAAAAATGTCTTAATTTATTCATTTAGTACTCATCTATTTATCTATCTATTGAAAGTTTGTTGATGGCATCTAATAGATAATTCTATTGTCTATCTTTTGGTATATACATGTATCAATTTATCTATTTCATAAGAGGAGAAATGTCACTTTATATAATATATTTTTGACAAAATTATAAAACATGACCAAAGTGTCTTTATTTATTCATTTATTACTCGTCTATTTATCTCTTTATGGAAAATTTGTTGATGGCACCTAATAGATAATTTTATTGTCTATCTTTTCGTATATACATGTATCAATTTATCTATTTCTAAAGATGAGAAATTTTACTTTATATAATATATTTTTAACTAAAAATAGTAAAATATGACAAAAGTGTCTTAATTATTTCATTTATTACTCGTCTATTTATCTATCTATTGACAATTTGTCGATGGCATCTAATAGATAATTTTATCGTCTATCATTTGGTATATACATGTATCTATTTATCTATTTTTTTATGATGAGAAATTTCACTTTATATAATATATTTTTGACAAAAAATAGTAAAATATGACAAAAGTGTCTTAATTTTCTTGTTAATTACTCGTCTATTTATCTATCTATCGACAATTTGTTGATGGCATCTAATAGATAATTTTATTGTCTATATTTTGGAATATACATGTATCTATTTATCTATTTCCTAAGATGATAAATTTCACTTTATATAATATATTTTTAACTAAAAATAGTAAAATATGACAAAAATGTCTTAATTTTCTTGTTAATTACTCGTCTATTTATCTATTTATCGACAATTTGTTGATGGTATCTAATAGATAATTTTATTGTCTATCGTTTGGTTTATACATGTATCTATTTATCTTATTCCTAAGATAAGAAATTTCACTTTATATATTATATTTTTGACTAAAAATTGTAAAATATGACAAAAGTGTCTTAATTATTTCATTTATTACTCATCTATTTATCTATCTATCGACAATTTGTTGATGGCATCTAATAGGTAATTTTAATGTCTATCTTTTCGTATATACATGTATCAATTTATCTATTTCATAAGAGGAGAAATGTCACTTTATATAATATATTTTTAACGAAATTGTAAAATATGACCAAAGTGTCTTTATTTATTCATTTATTACTCGTCGATTTATCTATTTATGGAAAATTTGTTGATGGCACCTAATAGATAATTTTATTGTCTATCTTTTCGTATATACATGTATCAATTTATCTATTTCTTTAAGATGAGAAATTTCACTTTATATAATATATTTTTGACTAAAAATTGTAAAATATGACCAAAGTGTCCCAATTTTTTCGTTAATTACTCGTCTATTTATCTATCTATCGACAATTTGTTGATGGCATCTAATAGATAATTTTATTGTCTATCTTTACGTATATACATGTATCAATTTATCTATTTCCTAAGATGAGAAATTTCACTTTATATAATATATTTTTGACTAAAAATAGTAAAATATGACCAAAGTGTCCCACTTTTTTTGTTAATTACTCGTCTATTTATCCATCTATCGACAATTTGTTGATGGCATCTAATAGATAATTTTATTGTCTATATTTTCGTATATACATGTATCAATTTATCTATTTTATAAGATGAGAAATTTCACTTCATATAATATATTTTTAACTAAAAATAGTAAAATATGACAAAAATGTCTTAATTTTCTTGTTAATTACTCGTCTATTTATCTATTTATCGACAATTTGTTGATGGCATCTAATAGATAATTTTATTGTCTATCGTTTGGTTTATACATGTATCTATTTATCTTATTCCTAAGATGAGAAATTTCACTTTATATATTATATTTTTGACTAAAAATTGTAAAATATGACAAAAGTGTCTTAATTATTTCATTTATTTATCTATTTATCTATCTATCGACAATTTGTTGATGGCATCTAATAGATAATTTTAATGTCTATCTTTTCGTATATACATGTATCAATTTATCTATTTCATAAGAGGAGAAATGTCACTTTATATAATATATTTTTGACAAAATTGTAAAATATGACCAAAGTGTCTTTATTTATTCATTTATTACTCGTCTATTTATCTATTTATGGAAAATTTGTTGATGGCACCTAATAGATAATTTTATTGTCTATCTTTTCGTATATACATGTATCAATTTATCTATTTCTTTAAGATGAGAAATTTCACTTTATATAATATATTTTTGACTAAAAATTGTAAAATATGACCAAAGTGTCCCAATTTTTTCGTTAATTACTCGTCTATTTATCTATCTATCGACAATTTGTTGATGGCATCTAATAGATAATTTTATTGTCTATCTTTACGTATATACATGTATCAATTTATCTATTTCCTAAGATGAGAAATTTCACTTTATATAATATATTTTTGACTAAAAATAGTAAAATATGACCAAAGTGTCCCACTTTTTTCGTTAATTACTCGTCTATTTATCTATCTATCGACAATTTGTTGATGGCATCTAATAGATAATTTTATTGTCTATCTTTTCGTATATACATGTATCAATTTATCTATTTCTTAAGATGAGAAATTTCACTTTATATAAAATATTTTTGAATAAAAATAGTAAAATATGACCAAAGTGTCCCACTTTTTTCGTTAATTACTCGTCTATTTATCAATCTATCGACAATTTGTTGATGGCATCAAATAGATAATTTTATTGTCTATCTTTTGGTAAATACATGTACCTATTTATCTATTTCCTAAGATGAGAAATTTCACTTTATATAATATATTTTTGACTAAAAATAGTAAAATATGACCAAAGTGTCCCATTTTTTTCGTTAATTACTCTTCTATTTATCTATCTATCGACAATTTGTTGATGGCATCTAATAGATAATTTTATTGTCTATCTTTTGGTATATACATATATCTATTTATCTATTTCCTAAGATGAGAAATTTCACTTTATATAATATATTTTTAACTAAAAATAGTAAAATATGACAAAAATGTCTTAATTTTCTTGTTAATTACTCGTCTATTTATCTATTTATCGACAATTTGTTGATGGCATCTAATAGATATTTTTATTGTCTTTCGTTTGGTTTATACATGTATCTATTTATCTTATTCCTAAGATGAGAAATTTCACTTTATATATTATATTTTTGACTAAAAATTGTAAAATATGACAAAAGTGTCTTAATTATTTCATTTATTACCCATCTACTTATCTATTTATCGAGAATTTGTTGATGGCATCTAATAGATAATTTTATTGTCTATCTTTTCGTATATACATGTAACAATTTATCTATTTCATAAGATGAAAAATGTCACTTTATATAATATATTTTTGACAAATTTGTAAAATATGACCAAAGTGTCTTTATTTATTCATTTATTACTCGTCTATTTATCTATCTATGGAAAATTTGTTGATGGCACCTAATAGATAATTTTATTGTCTATCTTTTCGTATATACATGTATCAATTTATCTATTTCCTAAGATGAGAAATTTCACTTCATATAATATATTTTTGATTAAAAATTGTAAAATATGACCAAAGTGTCCCACTTTTTTCGTTAATTACTCGTCTATTTATCTATCTATCGACAATTTGTTGATGGCATCTAATAGATAATTTTATTGTCTATCTTTTCGTATATATATGTATCAATTTATCTATTTCCTAAGATGAGAAATTTCACTTTATATAATATATTTTTGAATAAAAATAGTAAAATATGACCAAAGTGTCCCACTTTTTTCGTTAATTACTCGTCTATTTATCAATCTATCGACAATTTGTTGATGGCATCTAATAGATAATTTTATTGTCTATCTTTTGGTATATACATGTATCTATTTATCTATTTCCTAAGATGAGAAATTTCACTTTATATAATATATTTTTAACTAAAAATGGTTAAATATGACAAAAATGTCTTAATTTATTCATTTAGTACTCGTCTATTTATCTATCTATTGAACGTTTGTTGATGGCATCTAATAGATAATTCTATTGTCTATCTTTTGGTATATACATGTATCTATTTATCTATTTCCTAAGATGAGAAATTCCACTTTATATAATATATTTTTGACTAAAAATAGTAAAATTCGACCAAAGTGTCTCACTTTTTTCGTTAATTACTTGTCTATTTATCTATCTATCGACAGTTTGTTGATGGCATCTAATAGATAATTCTATTGTCTATCTTTTGGTATATACATGTATCAATTTATCTATTTCCTAAGAAGAGAAATTTCACTTTATATAATATATTTTTGACTAAAAATAGTAAAATATGACAAAAGTGTCTTAATTGTTTCATTTATTACTCGTCTATTTATCTATCTATTGACAATTTGTCGATGGCATCTAATAGATAATTTTATCGTCTATCATTTGGTATATACATGTATCTATTTATCTATTTTTTTATGATGAGAAATTTCACTTTATATAATATATTTTTGACTAAAAATAGTAAAATATGACAAAAGTGTCTTAATTTTCTTGTTAATTACTCGTCTATTTATCTATCTATCGACAATTTTTTGATGGCATCTAATAGATAATTTTATTGTGTATATTTTGGAATATACATGTATCTATTTATCTATTTCCTGAGATGATAAATTTCACTTTATATAATATATTTTTGACTAAAAATTGTAAAATATGACAAAAGTGTCTTAATTATTTCATTTATTACTCATCTATTTATCTATCTATCGACAATTTGTTGATGGCATCTAATAGATAATTTTAATGTCTATCTTTTCGTGTATACATGTATCAATTTATCTATTTCATAAGAGGAGGAATGTCACTTTATATAATATATTTTTAACGAAATTGTAAAATATGACCAAAGTGTCTTTATTTATTCATTTATTACTCGTCTATTTATCTATTTATGGAAAATTTGTTGATGGCACCTAATAGATAATTTTATTGTCTATTTTTTCGTATATACATGTATCAATTTATCTATTTCTTAAGATGAGAAATTTCACTTTATATAATATATTTTTGACTAAAAATTGTAAAATATGACCAAAGTGTCCCAATTTTTTCGTTAATTACTCGTCTATTTATCTATCTATCGACAATTTGTTGATGGCATCTAATAGATAATTTTATTGTCTATCTTTACGTATATACATGTATCAATTTATCTATTTCCTAAGATGAGAAATTTCACTTTATATAATATATTTTTGACTAAAAATTGTAAAATATGACCAAAGTGTCCCACTTTTTTCGTTAATTACTCGTCTATTTATCTATCTATCGACAATTTGTTGATGGCATCTAATAGATAATTTTATTGTCTATCTTTTCGTATATACATGTATCAATTTATCTATTTTATAAGATGAGAAATTTCACTTCATATAATATATTTTTAACCAAAAATAGTAAAATATGACAAGAATGTCTTAATTTTCTTGTTAATTACTCGTCTATTTATCTATCTATCGACAATTTGTTGATGGCAACTAATAGATAATTTTATTGTCTATCGTTTGGTTTATACATGTATCTATTTATCTTATTCCTAAGATGAGAGATTTCACTTTATATATTATATTTTTGACTAAAAATTGTAAAATATGACAAAAGTGTCTTAATTATTTCATTTATTACTCATCTATTTATCTATCTATCGACAATTTGTTGATGGCATCTAATAGATAATTTTAATGTCTACCTTTTCGTATATACATGTATCAATTTATCTATTTCATAAGAGGAGAAATGTCACTTTATATAATATATTTTTGACAAAATTATAAAATATGACCAAAGTGTCTTTCATTATTCATTTATTACTCGTCTATTTATCTATTTATGGAAAATTTGTTGATGGCACCTAATAGATAATTTTATTGTCTATCTTTTCGTATATACATGTATCAATTTATCTATTTCTTAAGATGAGAAATTTCACTTTATATAATATATTTTTGAATAAAAATAGTAAAATATGACAAAAGTGTCCCAATTTTTTCGTTAATTACTCGTCTATTTATCAATCTATCGACAATTTGTTGATGGCCTCTAATAGATAATTTTATTGTCTATCTTTTGGTACATACATGTATCTATTTATCTATTTCCTAAGATGAGAAATTTCACTTTATATAATATATTTTTAACTAAAAATGGTTAAATATGACAAAAATGTCTTAATTTATTCATTTAGTACTCGTCTATTTATCTATCTATTGAACGTTTGTTGATGGCATCTAATAGATAATTCTATTGTCTATCTTTTCGTATATATATGTATGAATTTATCTATTTCCTAAGATGAGAAATTTCACTTTATATAATATATTTTTGACTAAAAATAGTAAAATATGACCAAAGTGTCTCACTTTTTTCGTTAATTACTCGTCTATTTATCTATCTATCGACAATTTGTTGATGGCATCTAATAGATAATTTTATTGTCTATCTTTTGGTATATACATGTATCAATTTATCTATTTCCTAAGATGAGAAATTTCACTTTATATAATATATTTTTAACTAAAAATAGTAAAATATGACAAAAGTGTCTTAATTGTTTCATTTATTACTCGTCTATTTATCTATCTATTGACAATTTGTCGATGGCATCTAATAGATAATTTTATCGTCTATCATTTGGTATATACATGTATCTATTTATCTATTTTTTTATGATGAGAAATTTCACTTTATATAATATATTTTTGACTAAAAATAGTAAAATATGACAAAAGTGTCTTAATTTTCTTGTTAATTACTCGTCTATTTATCTATCTATCGACAATTTGTTGATGGTATCTAATAGATAATTTTATTGTCTATCGTTTGGTTTATACATGTATCTATTTATCTTATTCCTAAGATAAGAAATTTCACTTTATATATTATATTTTTGACTAAAAATTGTAAAATATGACAAAAGTGTCTTAATTATTTCATTTATTACTCATCTATTTATCTATCTATCGACAATTTGTTGATGGCATCTAATAGATAATTTTAATGTCTATCTTTTCGTATATACATGTATCAATTTATCTATTTCATAAGAGGAGAAATGTCACTTTATATAATATATTTTTAACGAAATTGTAAAATATGACCAAAGTGTCTTTATTTATTCATTTATTACTCGTCTATTTATCTATTTATGGAAAATTTGTTGATGGCACCTAATAGATAATTTTATTGTCTATCTTTTCGTATATACATGTATGAATTTATCTATTTCTTTAAGATGAGAAATTTCACTTTATATAATATATTTTTGACTAAAAATAGTAAAATATGACCAAAGTGTCTCACTTTTTTCGTTAATTACTCGTCTATTTATCTATCTATCGACAATTTGTTGATGGCATCTAATAGATAATTTTATTGTCTATCTTTTGGTATATACATGTATCAATTTATCTATTTCCTAAGATGAGAAATTTCACTTTATATAATATATTTTTAACTAAAAATAGTAAAATATGACAAAAGTGTCTTAATTGTTTCATTTATTACTCGTCTATTTATCTATCTATTGACAATTTGTCGATGGCATCTAATAGATAATTTTATCGTCTATCATTTGGTATATACATGTATCTATTTATCTATTTTTTTATGATGAGAAATTTCACTTTATATAATATATTTTTGACTAAAAATAGTAAAATATGACAAAAGTGTCTTAATTTTCTTGTTAATTACTCGTCTATTTATCTATCTATCGACAATTTGTTGATGGTATCTAATAGATAATTTTATTGTCTATCGTTTGGTTTATACATGTATCTATTTATCTTATTCCTAAGATAAGAAATTTCACTTTATATATTATATTTTTGACTAAAAATTGTAAAATATGACAAAAGTGTCTTAATTATTTCATTTATTACTCATCTATTTATCTATCTATCGACAATTTGTTGATGGCATCTAATAGATAATTTTAATGTCTATCTTTTCGTATATACATGTATCAATTTATCTATTTCATAAGAGGAGAAATGTCACTTTATATAATATATTTTTAACAAAATTGTAAAATATGACCAAAGTGTCTTTATTTATTCATTTATTACTCGTCTATTTATCTATTTATGGAAAATTTGTTGATGGCAACTAATAGATAATTTTATTGTCTATCTTTTCGTATATACATGTATCAATTTATCTATTTCTTTAAGATGAGAAATTTCACTTTATATAATATATTTTTGACTAAAAATTGTAAAATATGACCAAAGTGTCCCAATTTTTTCGTTAATTACTCGTCTATTTATCTATCTATCGACAATTTGTTGATGGCATCTAATAGATAATTTTATTGTCTATCTTTACGTATATACATGTATCAATTTATCTATTTCCTAAGATGAGAAATTTCACTTTATATAATATATTTTTGACTAAAAATAGTAAAATATGACCAAAGTGTCCCACTTTTTTCGTTAATTACTCGTCTATTTATCTATCTATCGACAATTTGTTGATGGCATCTAATAGATAATTTTATTGTCTATATTTTCGTATATACATGTATCAATTTATCTATTTTATAAGATGAGAAATTTCACTTCATATAATATATTTTTAACTAAAAATAGTAAAATATGACAAAAATGTCTTAATTTTCTTGTTAATTACTCGTCTATTTATCTATTTATCGACAATTTGTTGATGGCATCTAATAGATAATTTTATTGTCTATCGTTTGGTTTATACATGTATCTATTTATCTTATTCCTAAGATGAGAAATTTCACTTTATATATTATATTTTTGACTAAAAATTGTAAAATATGACAAAAGTGTCTTAATTATTTCATTTATTACTCATCTATTTATCTATCTATCGACAATTTGTTGATGGCATCTAATAGATAATTTTAATGTCTACCTTTTCGTATATACATGTATCAATTTATCTATTTCATAAGAGGAGAAATGTCACTTTATATAATATATTTTTGACAAAATTATACAATATGACCAAAGTGTCTTTATTTATTCATTTATTACTCGTCTATTTATCTATTTATGGAAAATTTATTGATGGCACCTAATAGATAATTTTATTGTCTATCTTTTCGTATATACATGTATCAATTTATCTATTTCTTAAGATGAGAAATTTCACTTTATATAATATATTTTTAACTAAAAATAGTAAAATATGACAAAAGTGTCTTAATTGTTTCATTTATTACTCGTCTATTTATCTATCTATTGACAATTTGTCGATGGCATCTAATAGATAATTTTATCGGCTATCATTTGGTATATACATGTATCTATTTATCTATTTTTTTATGATGAGAAATTTCACTTTATATAATATATTTTCGACAAAAAATAGTAAAATATGACAAAAGTGTCTTAATTTTCTTGTTAATTACTCGTCTATTTATCTATCTATCGACAATTTGTTGATGGCATCTAATAGATAATTTTAATGTCTATCTTTTCGTATATACATGTATCAATTTATCTATTTCATAAGAGGAGAAATGTCACTTTATATAATATATTTTTGACAAAATTGTAAAATATGACCAAAGTGTCTTTATTTATTCATTTATTACTCGTCTATTTATCTATTTATGGAAAATTTGTTGATGGCACCTAATAGATAATTTTATTGTCTATCTTTTCGTATATACATGTATCAATTTATCTATTTCTTTAAGATGAGAAATTTCACTTTATATAATATATTTTTGACTAAAAATTGTAAAATATGACCAAAGTGTCCCAATTTTTTCGTTAATTACTCGTCTATTTATCTATCTATCGACAATTTGTTGATGGCATCTAATAGATAATTTTATTGTCTATCTTTACGTATATACATGTATCAATTTATCTATTTCCTAAGATGAGAAATTTCACTTTATATAATATATTTTTGACTAAAAATAGTAAAATATGACCAAAGTGTCCCACTTTTTTCGTTAATTACTCGTCTATTTATCTATCTATCGACAATTTGTTGATGGCATCTAATAGATAATTTTATTGTCTATCTTTTCGTATATACATGTATCAATTTATCTATTTCTTAAGATGAGAAATTTCACTTTATATAATATATTTTTGAATAAAAATAGTAAAATATGACCAAAGTGTCCCACTTTTTTCGTTAATTACTCGTCTATTTATCAATCTATCGACAATTTGTTGATGGCATCAAATAGATAATTTTATTGTCTATCTTTTGGTAAATACATGTACCTATTTATCTATTTCCTAAGATGAGAAATTTCACTTTATATAATATATTTTTGACTAAAAATAGTAAAATATGACCAAAGTGTCCCATTTTTTTCGTTAATTACTCTTCTATTTATCTATCTATCGACAATTTGTTGATGGCATCTAATAGATAATTTTATTGTCTATCTTTTGGTATATACATATATCTATTTATCTATTTCCTAAGATGAGAAATTTCACTTTATATAATATATTTTTAACTAAAAATAGTAAAATATGACAAAAATGTCTTAATTTTCTTGTTAATTACTCGTCTATTTATCTATTTATCGACAATTTGTTGATGGCATCTAATAGATATTTTTATTGTCTTTCGTTTGGTTTATACATGTATCTATTTATCTTATTCCTAAGATGAGAAATTTCACTTTATATATTATATTTTTGACTAAAAATTGTAAAATATGACAAAAGTGTCTTAATTATTTCATTTATTACCCATCTACTTATCTATTTATCGAGAATTTGTTGATGGCATCTAATAGATAATTTTATTGTCTATCTTTTCGTATATACATGTAACAATTTATCTATTTCATAAGATGAAAAATGTCACTTTATATAATATATTTTTGACAAATTTGTAAAATATGACCAAAGTGTCTTTATTTATTCATTTATTACTCGTCTATTTATCTATCTATGGAAAATTTGTTGATGGCACCTAATAGATAATTTTATTGTCTATCTTTTCGTATATACATGTATCAATTTATCTATTTCCTAAGATGAGAAATTTCACTTCATATAATATATTTTTGATTAAAAATTGTAAAATATGACCAAAGTGTCCCACTTTTTTCGTTAATTACTCGTCTATTTATCTATCTATCGACAATTTGTTGATGGCATCTAATAGATAATTTTATTGTCTATCTTTTCGTATATATATGTATCAATTTATCTATTTCCTAAGATGAGAAATTTCACTTTATATAATATATTTTTGAATAAAAATAGTAAAATATGACCAAAGTGTCCCACTTTTTTCGTTAATTACTCGTCTATTTATCAATCTATCGACAATTTGTTGATGGCATCTAATAGATAATTTTATTGTCTATCTTTTGGTATATACATGTATCTATTTATCTATTTCCTAAGATGAGAAATTTCACTTTATATAATATATTTTTAACTAAAAATGGTTAAATATGACAAAAATGTCTTAATTTATTCATTTAGTACTCGTCTATTTATCTATCTATTGAACGTTTGTTGATGGCATCTAATAGATAATTCTATTGTCTATCTTTTGGTATATACATGTATCTATTTATCTATTTCCTAAGATGAGAAATTCCACTTTATATAATATATTTTTGACTAAAAATAGTAAAATTCGACCAAAGTGTCTCACTTTTTTCGTTAATTACTTGTCTATTTATCTATCTATCGACAGTTTGTTGATGGCATCTAATAGATAATTCTATTGTCTATCTTTTGGTATATACATGTATCAATTTATCTATTTCCTAAGAAGAGAAATTTCACTTTATATAATATATTTTTGACTAAAAATAGTAAAATATGACAAAAGTGTCTTAATTGTTTCATTTATTACTCGTCTATTTATCTATCTATTGACAATTTGTCGATGGCATCTAATAGATAATTTTATCATCTATCATTTGGTATATACATGTATCTATTTATCTATTTTTTTATGATGAGAAATTTCACTTTATATAATATATTTTTGACTAAAAATAGTAAAATATGACAAAAGTGTCTTAATTTTCTTGTTAATTACTCGTCTATTTATCTATCTATCGACAATTTTTTGATGGCATCTAATAGATAATTTTATTGTGTATATTTTGGAATATACATGTATCTATTTATCTATTTCCTGAGATGATAAATTTCACTTTATATAATATATTTTTGACTAAAAATTGTAAAATATGACAAAAGTGTCTTAATTATTTCATTTATTACTCATCTATTTATCTATCTATCGACAATTTGTTGATGGCATCTAATAGATAATTTTAATGTCTATCTTTTCGTATATACATGTATCAATTTATCTATTTCATAAGAGGAGGAATTTCACTTTATATAATATATTTTTAACGAAATTGTAAAATATGACCAAAGTGTCTTTATTTATTCATTTATTACTCGTCTATTTATCTATTTATGGAAAATTTGTTGATGGCACCTAATAGATAATTTTATTGTCTATTTTTTCGTATATACATGTATCAATTTATCTATTTCTTAAGATGAGAAATTTCACTTTATATAATATATTTTTGACTAAAAATTGTAAAATATGACCAAAGTGTCCCAATTTTTTCGTTAATTACTCGTCTATTTATCTATCTATCGACAATTTGTTGATGGCATCTAATAGATAATTTTATTGTCTATCTTTACGTATATACATGTATCAATTTATCTATTTCCTAAGATGAGAAATTTCACTTTATATAATATATTTTTGACTAAAAATTGTAAAATATGACCAAAGTGTCCCACTTTTTTCGTTAATTACTCGTCTATTTATCTATCTATCGACAATTTGTTGATGGCATCTAATAGATAATTTTATTGTCTATCTTTTCGTATATACATGTATCAATTTATCTATTTTATAAGATGAGAAATTTCACTTCATATAATATATTTTTAACCAAAAATAGTAAAATATGACAAGAATGTCTTAATTTTCTTGTTAATTACTCGTCTATTTATCTATCTATCGACAATTTGTTGATGGCAACTAATAGATAATTTTATTGTCTATCGTTTGGTTTATACATGTATCTATTTATCTTATTCCTAAGATGAGAGATTTCACTTTATATATTATATTTTTGACTAAAAATTGTAAAATATGACAAAAGTGTCTTAATTATTTCATTTATTACTCATCTATTTATCTATCTATCGACAATTTGTTGATGGCATCTAATAGATAATTTTAATGTCTACCTTTTCGTATATACATGTATCAATTTATCTATTTCATAAGAGGAGAAATGTCACTTTATATAATATATTTTTGACAAAATTATAAAATATGACCAAAGTGTCTTTCATTATTCATTTATTACTCGTCTATTTATCTATTTATGGAAAATTTGTTGATGGCACCTAATAGATAATTTTATTGTCTATCTTTTCGTATATACATGTATCAATTTATCTATTTCTTAAGATGAGAAATTTCACTTTATATAATATATTTTTGAATAAAAATAGTAAAATATGACAAAAGTGTCCCAATTTTTTCGTTAATTACTCGTCTATTTATCAATCTATCGACAATTTGTTGATGGCCTCTAATAGATAATTTTATTGTCTATCTTTTGGTACATACATGTATCTATTTATCTATTTCCTAAGATGAGAAATTTCACTTTATATAATATATTTTTAACTAAAAATGGTTAAATATGACAAAAATGTCTTAATTTATTCATTTAGTACTCGTCTATTTATCTATCTATTGAACGTTTGTTGATGGCATCTAATAGATAATTCTATTGTCTATCTTTTCGTATATATATGTATGAATTTATCTATTTCCTAAGATGAGAAATTTCAATTTATATAATATATTTTTGACTAAAAATAGTAAAATATGACCAAAGTGTCTCACTTTTTTCGTTAATTACTCGTCTATTTATCTATCTATCGACAATTTGTTGATGGCATCTAATAGATAATTTTATTGTCTATCTTTTGGTATATACATGTATCAATTTATCTATTTCCTAAGATGAGAAATTTCACTTTATATAATATATTTTTAACTAAAAATAGTAAAATATGACAAAAGTGTCTTAATTGTTTCATTTATTACTCGTCTATTTATCTATCTATTGACAATTTGTCGATGGCATCTAATAGATAATTTTATCGTCTATCATTTGGTATATACATGTATCTATTTATCTATTTTTTTATGATGAGAAATTTCACTTTATATAATATATTTTTGACTAAAAATAGTAAAATATGACAAAAGTGTCTTAATTTTCTTGTTAATTACTCGTCTATTTATCTATCTATCGACAATTTGTTGATGGTATCTAATAGATAATTTTATTGTCTATCGTTTGGTTTATACATGTATCTATTTATCTTATTCCTAAGATAAGAAATTTCACTTTATATATTATATTTTTGACTAAAAATTGTAAAATATGACAAAAGTGTCTTAATTATTTCATTTATTACTCATCTATTTATCTATCTATCGACAATTTGTTGATGGCATCTAATAGATAATTTTAATGTCTATCTTTTCGTATATACATGTATCAATTTATCTATTTCATAAGAGGAGAAATGTCACTTTATATAATATATTTTTAACGAAATTGTAAAATATGACCAAAGTGTCTTTATTTATTCATTTATTACTCGTCTATTTATCTATTTATGGAAAATTTGTTGATGGCACCTAATAGATAATTTTATTGTCTATCTTTTCGTATATACATGTATGAATTTATCTATTTCTTTAAGATGAGAAATTTCACTTTATATAATATATTTTTGACTAAAAATAGTAAAATATGACCAAAGTGTCTCACTTTTTTCGTTAATTACTCGTCTATTTATCTATCTATCGACAATTTGTTGATGGCATCTAATAGATAATTTTATTGTCTATCTTTTGGTATATACATGTATCAATTTATCTATTTCCTAAGATGAAAAATTTCACTTTATATAATATATTTTTAACTAAAAGTAGTAAAATATGACAAAAGTGTCTTAATTGTTTCATTTATTACTCGTCTATTTATCTATCTATTGACAATTTGTCGATGGCATCTAATAGATAATTTTATCGTCTATCATTTGGTATATACATGTATCTATTTATCTATTTTTTTATGATGAGAAATTTCACTTTATATAATATATTTTTGACTAAAAATAGTAAAATATGACAAAAGTGTCTTAATTTTCTTGTTAATTACTCGTCTATTTATCTATCTATCGACAATTTGTTGATGGTATCTAATAGATAATTTTATTGTCTATCGTTTGGTTTATACATGTATCTATTTATCTTATTCCTAAGATAAGAAATTTCACTTTATATATTATATTTTTGACTAAAAATTGTAAAATATGACAAAAGTGTCTTAATTATTTCATTTATTACTCATCTATTTATCTATCTATCGACAATTTGTTGATGGCATCTAATAGATAATTTTAATGTCTATCTTTTCGTATATACATGTATCAATTTATCTATTTCATAAGAGGAGAAATGTCACTTTATATAATATATTTTTAACAAAATTGTAAAATATGACCAAAGTGTCTTTATTTATTCATTTATTACTCGTCTATTTATCTATTTATGGAAAATTTGTTGATGGCAACTAATAGATAATTTTATTGTCTATCTTTTCGTATATACATGTATCAATTTATCTATTTCTTTAAGATGAGAAATTTCACTTTATATAATATATTTTTGACTAAAAATTGTAAAATATGACCAAAGTGTCCCAATTTTTTCGTTAATTACTCGTCTATTTATCTATCTATCGACAATTTGTTGATGGCATCTAATAGATAATTTTATTGTCTATCTTTACGTATATACATGTATCAATTTATCTATTTCCTAAGATGAGAAATTTCACTTTATATAATATATTTTTGACTAAAAATAGTAAAATATGACCAAAGTGTCCCACTTTTTTCGTTAATTACTCGTCTATTTATCTATCTATCGACAATTTGTTGATGGCATCTAATAGATAATTTTATTGTCTATATTTTCGTATATACATGTATCAATTTATCTATTTTATAAGATGAGAAATTTCACTTCATATAATATATTTTTAACTAAAAATAGTAAAATATGACAAAAATGTCTTAATTTTCTTGTTAATTACTCGTCTATTTATCTATTTATCGACAATTTGTTGATGGCATCTAATAGATAATTTTATTGTCTATCGTTTGGTTTATACATGTATCTATTTATCTTATTCCTAAGATGAGAAATTTCACTTTATATATTATATTTTTGACTAAAAATTGTAAAATATGACAAAAGTGTCTTAATTATTTCATTTATTACTCATCTATTTATCTATCTATCGACAATTTGTTGATGGCATCTAATAGATAATTTTAATGTCTACCTTTTCGTATATACATGTATCAATTTATCTATTTCATAAGAGGAGAAATGTCACTTTATATAATATATTTTTGACAAAATTATACAATATGACCAAAGTGTCTTTATTTATTCATTTATTACTCGTCTATTTATCTATTTATGGAAAATTTATTGATGGCACCTAATAGATAATTTTATTGTCTATCTTTTCGTATATACATGTATCAATTTATCTATTTCTTAAGATGAGAAATTTCACTTTATATAATATATTTTTAACTAAAAATAGTAAAATATGACAAAAGTGTCTTAATTGTTTCATTTATTACTCGTCTATTTATCTATCTATTGACAATTTGTCGATGGCATCTAATAGATAATTTTATCGGCTATCATTTGGTATATACATGTATCTATTTATCTATTTTTTTATGATGAGAAATTTCACTTTATATAATATATTTTCGACAAAAAATAGTAAAATATGACAAAAGTGTCTTAATTATCTTGTTAATTACTCGTCTATTTATCTATCTATCGACAATTTGTTGATGGCATCTAATAGATAATTTTATTGTCTATATTTTGGAATATACATGTATCTATTTATCTATTTCCTAAGATGATAAATTTCACTTTATATAATATATTTTTAACTAAAAATAGTAAAATATGACAAAAATGTCTTAATTTTCTTGTTAATTACTCGTCTATTTATCTATTTATCGACAATTTGTTGATGGTATCTAATAGATAATTTTATTGTCTATCGTTTGGTTTATACATGTATCTATTTATCTTATTCCTAAGATAAGAAATTTCACTTTATATATTATATTTTTGACTAAAAATTGTAAAATATGACAAAAGTGTCTTAATTATTTCATTTATTACTCATCTATTTATCTATCTATCGAAAATTTGTTGATGGCATCTAATAGATAATTTTAATGTCTATCTTTTCGTATATACATGTATCAATTTATCTATTTCATAAGAGGAGAAATGTCACTTTATATAATATATTTTTAACGAAATTGTAAAATATGACCAAAGTGTCTTTATTTATTCATTTATTACTCGTCTATTTATCTATTTATGGAAAATTTGTTGATGGCACCTAATAGATAATTTTATTGTCTATCTTTTCGGATATACATGTATCAATTTATCTATTTCTTTAAGATGAGAAATTTCACTTTATATAATATATTTTTGACTAAAAATTGTAAAATATGACCAAAGTGTCCCAATTTTTTCGTTAATTACTCGTCTATTTATCTATCTATCGACAATTTGTTGATGGCATCTAATAGATAATTTTATTGTCTATCTTTACGTATATACATGTATCAATTTATCTATTTCCTAAGATGAGAAATTTCACTTTATATAATATATTTTTGACTAAAAATAGTAAAATATGACCAAAGTGTCCCACTTTTTTCGTTAATTACTCGTCTATTTATCTATCTATCGACAATTTGTTGATGGCATCTAATAGATAATTTTATTGTCTATATTTTCGTATATACATGTATCAATTTATCTATTTTATAAGATGAGAAATTTCACTTCATATAATATATTTTTAACTAAAAATAGTAAAATATGACAAAAATGTCTTAATTTTCTTGTTAATTACTCGTCTATTTATCTATTTATCGACAATTTGTTGATGGCATCTAATAGATAATTTTATTGTCTATCGTTTGGTTTATACATGTATCTATTTATCTTATTCCTAAGATGAGAAATTTCACTTTATATATTATATTTTTGACTAAAAATTGTAAAATATGACAAAAGTGTCTTAATTATTTCATTTATTACTCATCTATTTGTCTATCTATCGACAATTTGTTGATGGCATCTAATAGATAATTTTAATGTCTATCTTTTCGTATATACATGTATCAATTTATCTATTTCATAAGAGGAGAAATGTCACTTTATATAATATATTATTGACAAAATTGTAAAATATGACCAAAGTGTCTTTATTTATTCATTTATTACTCGTCTATTTATCTATTTTTGGAAAATTTGTTGATGGCACCTAATAGATAATTTTATTGTCTATCTTTTCGTATATACATGTATCAATTTATCTATTTCTTTAAGATGAGAAATTTCACTTTATATAATATATTTTTGACTAAAAATTGTAAAATATGACCAAAGTGTCCCAATTTTTTCGTTAATTACTCGTCTATTTATCTATCTATCGACAATTTGTTGATGGCATCTAATAGATAATTTTATTGTCTATCTTTACGTATATACATGTATCAATTTATCTATTTCCTAAGATGAGAAATTTCACTTTATATAATATATTTTTGACTAAAAATAGTAAAATATGACCAAAGTGTCCCACTTTTTTCGTTAATTACTCGTCTATTTATCTATCTATCGACAATTTGTTGATGGCATCTAATAGATAATTTTATTGTCTATATTTTCGTATATACATGTATCAATTTATCTATTTTATAAGATGAGAAATTTCACTTCATATAATATATTTTTAACTAAAAATAGCAAAATATGACAAAAATGTCTTAATTTTCTTGTTAATTACTCGTCTATTTATCTATTTATCGACAATTTGTTGATGGCATCTAATAGATAATTTTATTGTCTATCGTTTGGTTTATACATGTATCTATTTATCTTATTCCTAAGATGAGAAATTTCACTTTATATATTATATTTTTGACTAAAAATTGTAAAATATGACAAAAGTGTCTTAATTATTTCATTTATTACTCATCTATTTGTCTATCTATCGACAATTTGTTGATGGCATCTAATAGATAATTTTAATGTCTATCTTTTCGTATATACATGTATCAATTTATCTATTTCATAAGAGGAGAAATGTCACTTTATATAATATATTTTTGACAAAATTGTAAAATATGACCAAAGTGTCTTTATTTATTCATTTATTACTCGTCTATTTATCTATTTTTGGAAAATTTGTTGATGGCACCTAATAGATAATTTTATTGTCTATCTTTTCGTATATACATGTATCAATTTATCTATTTCTTTAAGATGAGAAATTTCACTTTATATAATATATTTTTGACTAAAAATTGTAAAATATGACCAAAGTGTCCCAATTTTTTCGTTAATTACTCGTCTATTTATCTATCTATCGACAATTTGTTGATGGCATCTAATAGATAATTTTATTGTCTATCTTTACGTATATACATGTATCAATTTATCTATTTCCTAAGATGAGAAATTTCACTTTATATAATATATTTTTGACTAAAAATAGTAAAATATGACCAAAGTGTCCCACTTTTTTCGTTAATTACTCGTCTATTTATCTATCTATCGACAATTTGTTGATGGCATCTAATAGATAATTTTATTGTCTATATTTTCGTATATACATGTATCAATTTATCTATTTTATAAGATGAGAAATTTCACTTCATATAATATATTTTTAACTAAAAATAGTAAAATATGACAAAAATGTCTTAATTTTCTTGTTAATTACTCGTCTATTTATCTATTTATCGACAATTTGTTGATGGCATCTAATAGATAATTTTATTGTCTATCGTTTGGTTTATACATGTATCTATTTATCTTATTCCTAAGATGAGAAATTTCACTTTATATATTATATTTTTGACTAAAAATTGTAAAATATGACAAAAGTGTCTTAATTATTTCATTTATTACTCATCTATTTATCTATCTATCGACAATTTGTTGATGGCATCTAATAGATAATTTTAATGTCTACCTTTTCGTATATACATGTATAAATTTATCTATTTCATAAGAGGAGAAATGTCACTTTATATAATATATTTTTGACAAAATTGTAAAATATGACCAAAGTGTCTTTATTTATTCATTTATTACTCGTCTATTTATCTATTTATGGAAAATTTGTTGATGGCACCTAATAGATCATTTTATTGTCTATCTTTTCGTATATACATGTATCAATTTATCTATTTCTTAAGATGAGAAATTTCACTTTATATAATATATTTTTGACTAAAAATTGTAAAATATGACCAAAGTGTCCCACTTTTTTCTTGTTAATTACTCATCTATTTATCTATCTATCGACAATTTGTTGATGGCATCTAATAGATAATTTTATTGTCTATCTTTTCGTATATACATGTATCAATTTATCTATTTCATAAGATGAGAAATTTCACTTTATATAATATATTTTTAACTAAAAATAGTAAAATATGACAAAAATGTCTTAATTTTCTTGTTAATTACTCATCTATTTATCTATTTATCGACAATTTGTTGATGGCATCTAATAGATAATTGTATTGTCTATCGTTTGGTTTATACATGTATCTAATTATCTTATTCCTAAGATGAGAAATTTCACTTTATATATTATATTTTTGACTAAAAATTGTAAAATATGACAAAAGTGTCTTAATTATTTCATTGATTACTCATCTATTTAACTATCTATCGACAATTTGTTGATGGCATCTAATAGATAATTTTATTGTCTGTCTTTTCGTATATACATGTATCAATTTATCTATTTCATAAGATGAGAAATGTCACTTTATATAATATATTTTTGACAAAATTGTAAAATATGACCAAAGTGTCTTTATTTATTCATTTATTACTCGTCTATTTATCTATCTATGGAAAATTTGTTGATGGCATCTAATAGATAATTTTATTGTCTATCTTTTCGTATATACATGTATCAATTTATCTATTTCCTAAGATGAGAAATTCCACTTTATATAATATATTTTTGACTAAAAATAGTTAAATATGACCAAAGTGTCCCACTTTTTTCGTTAATTACTCGTCTATTTATCTATCTATCGACAATTTGTTGATGGCATCTAATAGATAATTCTATTGTCTATCTTTTGGTATATACATGTATCAATTTATCTATTTCCTAAGATGAGAAATTTCACTTTATATAATATATTTTTAACTAAAAATGGTTAAATATGACAAAAATGTCTTAATTTATTCCTTTAGTACTCGTCTATTTATCTATCTATTGAAAGTTTGTTGATGGCATCTAATAGATAATTCTATTGTCTATCTTTTGGTATATACATGTATCTATTTATCTATTTCCTAAGACGAGAAATTCCACTTTATATAATATATAATATAATAATATAATATAATATACAAACAGAGGATTACGACAACTATGAACTCTCGTACGAGAGGAAACTGAGGTCCAAAATAGCAGTGACGCATGTACCAAACACAATTGAAGACTCAGAGATTGCGCAGTCGATAACAGAGAAAAACTCTAACATAACACAGCTAATAGATGAAGAGAACGAAATAAAGGTCTTGTTCTCGAAGCCTGGGGCCCCAGGATATAAAACGGTTATTATAGGAACATCTCCTCGTATCAGGAACACAATTATGAACAATGGAGGACGTGTATATATACACATGTCTCGGTGCATCACATATGACCACTATTGGGTTTTAAGATGCGGAAAATGCATGGAGTATGGTCACAAAACCGCCAGATGTACTGAACCAAACCCGTGTTGCGGATATTGTAACAAAGATCACCTGTCAAAAGACTGTAATGAAAAAAGGAATTTGAAATGTGATCACTGCATGAAAACATCCAGGGCAGATACATACCATTCCGTGTTCGACAGGGAGTGTCCAGCATTTATTGCAGCCAAGAATTTAATCATAAGACGTACCATGAGATGCACAGAGGAGACAGAAACTAACTCAAAAAATTAATTACGACACACAGCCACCACATGTACCATATCGATCACGAGACTGTTACACAAAAAGAACCAGACATCAACATAAAGCAGAAAACAATAGTGTGCTGTAACATAGAGGGTATATTAATTAACAAGAAATAAACGTTACAAGATAGCTATGATAGAAGAACTAGCTGAAATGTACAACTCAGTTTTAATATGTTGCACCAAATCACACTTAAGAAAAGAAATACAAAATGGAGAAATAAAAATGACCAAGTTTTAACACTTTAGAGGAGACAGATTACCAGGAAAGAAAAAAGGCGGAGTGATAGTATATGTGAGAAATGACTGGTCGACTCAAACCAGAATGTTGTGTACAGGATCTGACGGTGAAACTGAATATATCATACTCCACATAGCACATCTGAATATGCTTGTAGCTACAGTCTACCGACCACCAGGGTGTTCAGCACAAAGTTTCTTACAATTCACTAACATATTAACTGAAACAAAAAATAAACTAGGAACACCGGAACCAACAACTTTAGTAAATGGAGACCTAAATTTACCGATTATTCAGTGGAATACTCAGAACATCCATGGAGGAACCGCCACTGATAGACTACACTCTGCCACACTAATTAATCTACCAAACGAATTTATGATGGGACAGATGGTGAAGGAACCCACTAGAGGAAAAAATATTATAGACCTAATATTTATCAACAATCCAGAACTTATAAATAAAGTAAGTGTAGAAAATACTATATTATCTGATCACAGACTAGTGATAATAGAAACAAATATATATGAAGAAGAAACTATAGATAAACCACTAAACCTAGAATCATTTGCCTCTATCAACTTTTTTAATAAAAACACTGACTGGAACAACATCAACGAAGAAATAACCAACATCAACTGGAACCAAGAACTGGACAATATGACCTGCACCGAAATGTTTGAGACTATTCATTCAAAGTTATTCGAAATATGCGCCCCTCATACACCGAAAAGGAAGAAGCCACAACGCAGGGGAATTCCACGAGAACCAAAAATTCTGATGAAAAAAAGGAGCAGACTAACCAAACAATTAAGGACAACAAAATCACCAAACCGTGAAAAAATCAGACACAAGATTGCCATCATCGAAAATAAATGATCAAAATCGTTCATAGACGAACAACAAACAGGAGAAAAACGCGCCATAGACGCGATCAGTGAAAACCCCAAATATTTTTATTCCTATGCCAGATCCAAGGCAACAGTACACACTAACATCGGACCCATCAGCAAAAACGGAAGACTAATCACAGATCCTAGAGGAATTTCTGAAGCACTGAACGAACAATACGTTTCAGCCTTCAGTGAACCTCGACAAAACCATACGAGACATACAAACACACAGCAAAACACACGAGGTAATGAGATAAATGACATCGAATTTAACGAAATAGATATAGAACACAACATAGCAACAATCAACAAGGAGGCTGCAGCAGGACCGGACAAAATCCCAGCCCTATTATTAAAGCAATGTGCACGAAGCCTCTCTATACCATTATACAAGTTATGGCGAACATCCATGGACACAGGAGAAATACCAACCAAACTGAAACATATTGCAATAACACCGATATACAAAGGAGGAGACCGAACCTTAAGGAAAAATTATAGACCAGTTGCTTTAACATCGCATGTCATAAAAGTGTATGAAAAAATCATCATGAAGAAAATAATTACATTTCTAGAGGAAAATATGCTATTTAACCCAGGACAACATGGATTCAGACAAGGGAGGTCATGTTTGTACCAACTATTACAACACCGAATGGACATACTCAACTATCTCGAAAATGAAACTGGTGTAGATGTAATATACCTAGACTTCGCAAAAGCGTTTGACAAAGTAGACCATTCAATACTTATAGAGAAACTGAGTCACATTGGAATTGGCGGTAAACTGATCGAGTGGATACGGGTTTTTTTCATCAGAACTCAGACAGTGGTGGTTAAAGGAGTAGAATCAGAAATAACAGAAGTGAAAAGTGGCGTGGCACAGGGATCGGTACTAGGTCCACTGTTATTCCTTATCTATATAAGTGACATAGACAAAAATATGAACTACTGCAAAGCTACATCGTTTGCAGATGACACCAGACTGCTGAAAAGTATAAAATATGAAGAAGATAAAGAATTGATGCAAAGTGATCTAGCAAAGATATACCAATGGACAAACAATAACAACATGGAATTCAACAGCACAAAGTTCGAACTACTGAGCTACAAACATCCAAAATTCCAACACCTTATAATTATGCATCTACGAAACACCAAATGCAGCAATCATCGCCCAAACAAACCAAGTATGCGATCTAGGTATAATATTAAGTGACAACGCCACCTTCAACCAACAAATAGACAGCACTGTAACCAGAACTAGACAAACAATAGGATGGATTCTACGTACATTTAGAACAAGAGAAACTAGAGCAATGATCACCCTCTACAAGTCGTTAGTTCTACCAATGCTGGAATACTGCTGCCAACTGTGGAGTCCTACGAGAATCGGAGATATAAGAAAACTGGAAGCCGTTCAGAGGACATACACGAACAGAATTGCAGGCCTAAACAACGTGAATTACTGGCAAAGATTAAAATACTTGAACTTATCCTCACTAGAGAGAAGAAGAGAGAGATACATAGTCATATATATATCTGGAAAATAATTAATGGACTGGTCCCCAACTTATAGCCTCCTAACGCCATTACAACTGGCAACAGTGGACGGAGAGGGTTATTATGTATAGTACCAACCATCACAGGCACATGGAGAAGAATTCAAACATTGAAAGAAAGCTCTCTTGCAATACAAGGGCCGAAATTATACAACAAACTACCCAAGAATATAAGAGAACAAAATATAACACTAGAACATTTTAAAAAGAATTTAGACCCATTTTTAAGAAACATACCAGACAAACCATCACTACCGCACTACCACACCACTACGGAAGGTAACAGCATACTGCAACACATTACACGCACTACATGAGGGCAGCGCTTCACATGGCCCTGGTCCCACTACGGAACGAACTTCATCTCAGGACAATCTCAGGTGTACGTGTGTGTGTCTGTATGTGTGTGTGTGTACGTGTGTATATCTGTATGTGTGTGTGTGTACGTGTGTGTACGTGTGTGTTTCCATATGTGTGTGTGTGTGTGTGTGTGTGTGCGTTTGTGTGTGTGTGTGTACGTGTGTGTGTACGTGTGTGTGTCTGTACGTATGTGTGTGTGTATGTGTGTGTGTACGTGTGTGTGTACGTGTGTATGTGTGTACGTGTGTGTGTGTGTATGTCTGTACATGTGTGTGTGTGTGTGTGTGTGTGTGTGTGTGTGTGTACGTGTGTGTGTGTGTATGTGTGTGTGTCTGTATGTATGTGTGTGTGTACGTGTGTGTGTACATGTGTACGTGTGTGTGTGTACATGTGTACGTGTGTGTGTGTACATGTGTACGTGTGTGTGTGTACATGTGTACGTGTGTGTGTGTGTGTACGTGTGTGTGTCTGTTTACGTTTGTGTGTGTGTGTGTGTGTGTCCTCTACTCCCGCACCCCTATAAACCGACCTGACAATGTTTTTAACACTCACTGGAGGGTTCCTCGTAGTGATGCTCCAGTGAGGCTCCAACAACCTGTTAACTAACCTGAAAATTCCATTACCTTGTCATATAGTGCATAACTGGTAGACATTTCAAAAAGGGCAGTTAAATTTGACCCTATTTCAACAAAATATGGTATTACACTGGTGTACAGTTGCCAAAAAAGGTATTGCGACAAATCTTGATAGAACTTTAACCCTAGTAATATCCACAACTATTTGTATATGGACTATAAGCATGTATAACAGAAGGAAATATACATATCCTTCTGTAATACATACTTATAATCCCTACAAACAACTATGGACATTAATATATTTAAAGTTGTATCAATAGGTGTCGCAGTACCTTTTTTGGCAACTGTACATTCTAAAAAGGTCAATGTTACACTGTAAAATCTTAAACCAGTGCAATTTTTGGTTTCTGCCATTACAATGTTTCATGTAGACATTGACATAGATTACTTTGATGCAAGTATTTCAACAATAACATATAGACCACCACAGTTACTAGCAATGGTATAACAGCATGTAATCCTCACCTTAACAATGAGAAGATTTGTGTTGGGTTTTAATCTGAAGACACATGGCAGATCTCAATCACTTGATCTCCCCTACATTCTTGATAACTTTCTTAGCACCACTAATATTCCACCACTTCCACCGGTTTGTTTAAACATTAACTAACACAAGCATTATTTTCACATCTGGTCAGGATCATGGTACCAATAGTAGTGGACCAAGCTGCTCAACACACTCAAGTAACCTGTAAACAATAAAATCATTAGTAACTGACCACACCTTGCAGGGTTGGGGTCAATAATTAGTTACCTTCACCCAACCACAATACCACTGAATTCATTGTGGTACCAACCAGATAAGCACAGATGGCCTTATGTACACTGGGGGTCAGAAGTTGTGTCCTCATCAAATTGTAGGATTAATAAACTAGCAGAGCTTTGACAACTGTGATGTTCAAACCTTTTAAAACTAGACTCAATAGGTTAAGGGGGTGTGGGAGAAGGGGACAGGCTTGGAGGGTGACTGGGGTGTGTGGGAGAAGGGGACAGGCTTGGAGGGTGACTGGGGGGTGCAGGAATAGGGGGACAGGCTTCATGACATAAAAAACATTTGTTTCAATCATCCTAAATAATATTATAAGGTTAGTAAATTATCCGTGGTTACGGATTTCAACTGGTGTGACGATTTCTTTTGTGTTAGCTGTAGTACAATATAGTACACTTTACACGTACCATACTGTACCATACTGTAATGTACCATACCATACTGTAATGTACCATACCATACTGTACTGTACTGTACTGCTACAATTTAGCACTTTTTCGGTACAATTCAGCACATTTATTCTATGTATGTATATTCCAATTTAAATAAAGTATGGAAAGGGTACGGAAAAGTCACCAAAAAGTAACATATTTTGGTATTCATACTTAACAAGAATTATCATACCATAATTTCATACCGTACTGGTAGATTATAAAATACCATAGGCCTACTGTACTGTAATTCTGTACTGTAATACTGTACTGTAATACTGTACTGTACCCATACATACATACAAACACACCAACAATAGAAAAGATACATACAGAAAACTTATGTCAACAAGCAGCACCTTGTTTCAAAACAGTGTTAGTTTAAATAAATACCCATTATTTGTTTCAAAACAGTGTTAGTTTAAATAAATACCCATTATATGTTTCAGAACATCATTAGTTTAAATAAATACCCATTATTTGTTTCAAAACAGTGTTAGTTTAAATAGATACCCATTATTTGTTTCAAAACAGTGTTAGTTTAAATAAATACCCATTATTTGTTTCAAAACAGTGTTAGTTTAAATAAATACCCATTATTTGTTTCAAAACGGTGTTAGTTTAAATAGATACCCATTATTTGTTTCAAAATGGTGTTAGTTTAAATAGATACCCATTATTTGTTTCAAAACGGTGTTAGTTTAAATAAAAACCAATTATTTGTTTCAGAATGGTGTTAGTTTAAATAAAAACCAATTATTTGTTTCAGAACAGCATTAGTTTAAATAAAAACGAATTATTTGTTTCAGAATGGTGTTAGTTTATATAGATACCCATTATTTGTTTCAAAACGGTGTTAGTTTAAATAAATACCCATTATTTGTTTCAAAACAGTGTTAGTTTAAATAGATACCCATTATTTGTTTCAAAACGGTGTTAGTTTAAATAGATACCCATTATTTGTTTCAAAACGGTGTTAGTTTAAATAGATACCCATTATTTGTTGCAAAACGGTGTTCTATGCACATAATAATAATTAATTATAAAGGAAAATTATAATATAAACAAACCTTGGCTGATACTTCTCTGTTCAAATCCACATTAGCAGTGTTACCATATTGGTTACCAGTGTTACCATACATGTGTGTCACTGTAACTATTAAAAATTATATAGTCTAGAAAAAAAGCATGTAAATAAAAAAATTATCATTCATTCATTCATTCATTCTTTCATTTATATATATATATATTTTTTTTTTTTTTAGGTGAGGTTTTGGGTTCAACCTCAACCTCAAACCTCAAATCAATTTATCTATTTAATAAGATGAAAAATTTCACTTTATATAATATATTTTTTACTAAAAATTGTAAAATATGACAAAAGTGTCTTCATTTTCTTGTTTATTACTCATCTATTTATCTATTAATCGACAATTTGTTGATGGCAACTAATAGATAATTTTATTGTCTATCGTTTGGTTTATACATGTATCTATTTATCTATTTAATAAGATGAAAAATTTCACTTTATATAATATATTTTTGAGTAAAAATGGTAAAATATGACAAAAATGTCATAATTTATTCATTTAGTACTCGTCTATTTATCTATCTATTGAAAGTTTGTTGATGGCATCTAATAGATAATTCTATTGTCTATCTTTTGGTATATACATGTATCTATTTATCTATTTCCTAAGATGAGAAATTTCACTTTATATAATATATTTTTAACTAAAAATAGTAAAATATGACAAAAGTGTCTTAATTTTCTTGTTAATTACTCATCTATTTATCTATTTATCGACAATTTGTTGATGGCATCTAATAGATAATTTTATTGTCTATGTTTTGGTATTTACATGTATCTATTTATCTATTTCCTAAGATGAGAAATTTCACTTTATATAATATATTTTTTACTAAAAATTGTAAAATATGACAAAAATGTCTTAATTGTTTCATTTATTACTCGTCTATTTATCTATCAATTGACAATTTGTTGATAACATCTAATAGATAATTTTATTGTCTATCTTTTGGTATATACATATATCTATTTATCTATTTCTTAAGATGAGTAATTTTACTTTATATAATAAACTTTTGAATAAAAATAGTAAAATATGACCAAAGTGTCTTAATTGTTTCATTTATTACTCGTCTATTTATCTATCTATTGACATTTTGTTGATGGCATCTAATAGATAATTTTATTGTCTATCCATGTATCAATTTATCTATTTCCTAGAATGAGAAATTTCACTTTATATAATATATTTTAGACTAAAAATTGTAAAATATGACAAAAGTGTCTTAATTTATTCATTTATTACTCGTCTATTTATTTATCTATCGACAATTTGTTGATGGCAACTAATAGATAATTTTATTATCGATCTTTTGGTTTATACATGTATTGATTTATCTATTTCCTAAGATGAGAAATGTCACTTTATATATTTTATTTTTGACTAAAAATAGTAAAATATTACCAATGTGTCTTAATTATTTCGTATATTACTCGTCTATTTATCTATCTATCAACAATTTGTTGATGTCATCTAATAAATAATTTAATCGTCTATCTTTTGGTATATACATGTATTATATTTATCTATTTCCTAATATGAGAAATTTCACTTATTATAATATATTTTTAACTAAAAATTGTAAAATATGACAAAATTGTCTTAATTGTTTCATTTATTACTCGTCCATTTATCTATCTATCGACAATTTGTTGATGGCATCTAATAGATAATTTTATTGTCTATCTTTTGGTATATACATGTATCTATTTATCTATTTCCTAAGATGAGAAATTTTACTTTATATAATATATTTTTTACTAAAAAAATTAAAATAGGACAAAAGTGTCTTAATTGTTTCATTTATTACTCGTCTATTTATCTATCTATCGACAATTTGTTGATGACATCTAATAGATAAATTTATTGTCTATCGTTTGGTTTATACATGTATCTATTTATCTTATTCCTAAGATGAGAAATTTCACTTTATATATTATATTTTTTACAAAAAATTGTAAAATATGATAAAAGTGTCTTAATTATTTCATTTATTACTCGTCTATTTATCTATCTATCGACAATTTGTTGATGGCATCTAATAGATAATTTTATCGTCTATCTTTTTGACTAAAAATAGTAAAATAAGAAAAAAATGTTGTTAATAATAAAAACAGTGTTGCCAATATTAAAAGCTGTATTGTCAATAATAAAAGTTTTAGCAATAATAAAAAAATTGTTGCCAATAATAAAAGCAGTGTTGCCAATAATAAATACACTCCATACGTACACACACACCCAAATACGCACATAGAAATATCAACCCCTGTGTATCTCAGTAACTATCAACAATTCCATGTACGCGAAAAAGCATGAACATACAGACACTCCATACGTACACACACAACCTCATACACACATAGAAATATCAACCTCAGACAATAACACCATATATACGTGTGTATATGTGTGTGTACATATGTGTATGTGTGTGTGTACATGTGTGTGTACATGTGTATGTGTGTGTGTATGTGTGTATGTATATAATAATAATAATAATAATAATAAATGGTTTATATATGTGCTGGCAGCACTAAAGCTGAAAATATACAAATTACAATATGATTAATTATGAGAAAGATATTTACATGATAAATGTGTACGTGTACATGTGTGTGTACGTGTGTATGTGTATGTGTGTGTGTATATATGTGTACAGTTGGACACATGAATGGATGGTACAGCCCAAGTGAAAGATGGTCAATTTCTGCCAATATCAAGTTCCTTAGTGCCAAATAGGAAACACCAGGGGCAGAAATCAGTATTGAGGATGGTAATCAAAAGCAAGTACCTGATAATAGACACTGGTTACTCAAATGGGACAAGTATCTTTCACCTGGGCTGTACCACCCATTCATGTGTCCAACTGTACGTGTGTGTGTGTATGTACGTGTGTCTGTGTGTGTACGTGTGTGTGTACGTGTGTGTGTACGTGTGTTTGTATGTGTGTGTACGTGTGTGTGTACGTGTGTGTGTACGTGTGTGTGTACGTGTGTGTGTGTACATGTGTGTGTACGTGTGTATGTGTGTGTACGTGTGTGTGTACGTGTGTGAACGTGTGTGTGTGAGTGTGTGTGTGTGTATGTGTACGTGTGTATGTATGTGTGTGTGTGTACGTGTGTGTGAGTGTGTGTGTGTGTACGTGTATGTGTGTGTGTGTACGTGTGTGTTAGTGTGTGTGTGTGTGTATGTATGTGTGTGTGTGTGTGTGTGTGTATGTGTGTGTGCGTGTGTGTGTACATGTGTGTGCGTGTGTATGTGTGTGTGCGTGTGTATGTGTGTGTGTGTGTGTGTGTACGTGTGTGTGTACGTGTGTGTGTGTGTGTACGTGTGTGTGTGTGTACGCGTGTGTGTGTATACGTGTGTGTGTGTACGTGCGTGTGTGTGTATGTGTGTGTGTGTGTACGTGTGTGTGTGTATGTATGTGTGTGTGTGTGTGTGTGCGTGTGTGTGTACGTGTGTGTGCGTGTGTATGTGTGTGTGCGTGTGTATGTGTGTGTGCATGTGTATGTGTGTGTGTGTGTGTGTGTACGTGTGTGTGTACGTGTGTGTGTGTGTGTGTGTACGTGTGTGTGTGTACGTGTGTGTGTGTACGCGTGTGTGTGTATACGTGTGTGTGTGTACGTGCGTGTGTGTGTATGTGTGTGTGTGTGTATGTGTGTGTGTGTATGTATGTTTGTGTGTGTTTGTGTGTGTATGTATGTTTGTGTGTGTGTGTATGTGTGTGTGTGTGTACGTGTGTATACGTGTGTGTGTGTGTCCCACCGACCGTGACCGAGTGAGGACGTGTGGAGTGAGTTCTCCGTGTGAGAGGTGATAGTGTCTGTGACTGCCATTATGGATAACAATTTACCACCTTCAGACACTTACTGTTCGGTATGCAAGGAACAATGCATACTAGAGTGTCTTAAATGTTCTAAGTGCAAGCATTTCATACATACAAACTGTTCAAAGCTCCCAGTGTACGCCATTGTGAACTTTTTCAATACCAGAAGCCAATACACATGTGAAGTTTGTGTAAGGGAACATCCTGGAAATCAAGATGGAGTGTTTGCATTGGTACTTACCCTACTAGACAATGTAAAGGACAAAAAACTAAATATGTTGCAGATAGAACATGAAAATATTGAAGGCGATGATGACCTAGAAAATGTAAACAGTGAGCCTAATGAACCCCTGGAGCCGGATCTCGACTCAGATCCTGATCCGGAACAGTGTTTTGATGGACAGGAAGGCAAGCCAGTTATGAAAAATAACAGTGATCGTCAGTCGATTATTGTGTGCAGCCATTATAAGCGACATTGCTGCAAGTTTGGCCTAACGGGTCGTGACTGTCCATACGCACATCCAAAATTGTGCATCAGGTACAAAACAAACGGTCTGGACCCAGTGAAAGGATGCAAAAAGGGCAATAAGTGTACCTACTTTCACCCTCCTATTTGCTACGGTTCGGACAGAAGACGTGAGTGTCTCAAACTAGAGTGTAAAAGACTCATTTGAAGGGGACTCGCCGTTACCCATCCACGGAACTAAAACAACAACAACAGCAACAACAACAACCCAAACAAGCGACTCTAACACGCCGTCCAACGACTGCCAGCCTGTTTACTCATCCACCTATCTACACAACTAGGGAGGAAGCAACCCCCCAGCCACACCAGGCCCAAGGCCAACAAACTGATTCGGTATTTTTTTTAGTACAACAGATACAACAAATGCAGCAGGTACAGCAACAAATAATACATGCACTAAAGCTAGTACCATGGCAGGGGAGTTTCCCTCCAACACAAGGGCCCCAACAACAATACCCACAACAACTGGGCCCTACACAAACCCCCTACATAAAGTAATCATGCTCAATATCGAGGGCCTTTTACCATATAAATTTAAAGCAAAAATACAGTTGCTTTCTGAACTAGCACAAGAAGAAAGGGCCCTCATAATAGCATTAACCGAGTCACATCTCTCAGACAATATAAAGGAAGCTGAAATCAAAATAGATAATTATACACCGTTTAGAACTGACAGATCTGATCAAAGAAAAAAAGGTGGTGTTATCACATACATACACAACAAGTTAGCAACTTCTACTGAGACTTTATTTTCCCAGTCTAACTCATATAATGAGGCTCAGGTATTATACATAAAAGATGTAAATATGATTTTCATAAATATTTATCGACCACCAGCATGTCCATCTACAAAATTCCTTGAACCACTCAACAAAATTCAAACTATACTACAGAATTTTCCACCACCTATGCCTACCATTATGCTTACAGGAGACCTAAATTTTCCTCTCATTAACTGGGAATCAGAGAGGGTCTATGGAGGAGCAGCAGACATGCGAGCTCAAGCAGAAGCGTTGTTAAACCTTGCCTCAGATATTTGCATGAATCAACATATAAATACTCCTACAAGAGGTAAAAATATACTGGACATTGTTATGACCAACGACGACCAACTCATCCACGACTACACTGTAGAAATATATTGTTAATATAGCAACAAATCTAACCAGAGATGAACACCAAAACAAGGTCAGCCCAGCACCGCAAATAGCGCTCAATTTCAACCAACTTAACTTTTTCAGTGAGTCTGTGTCCTGGGTAAACCTTAAAAGTGACCTTAGTGAAGTGGACTGGTATCAACTCATGCAGGATTTTGATCCCGAGTCACAGTATAAGCAAATATTATCAACATGTCTGCAGATCTCAAGGAAACATGTGCCCACAAGACGCACAGTAAACAAACAATGTATACCACGAGATCGCAAGACATTGATGCGGAAGCGAACCAAACTACGTAAAAGAATGAAGCACACTACCGACATATCAAATAAGCGTAAGATTGAACACAACATTGCCTCTATTGAAGGAAAACTTAAAATTTCAGTTGAAACAGAGGCTGAAAGAAGAGAATCAAAAGCTGTGTCATGCATAAAAACAAACCCCAAATATTTTTATAAATATGCGGGCACGAAATCCAAAGTGAGAGCTGGTGTTGGACCACTGAAAGATGTGCAGGGTCACCTCACCAAGGAACCAGAGGAGATTGCAGAGATACTAAGGCTGCAGTACGAGGACTTTTTTACCCAAGAGACTGAACCTACACCGAATTGGAAACAAAGCATCAGCCGGCCCAGATCAGTTCCCGGCACTTCTCCTTAAAAAGTGTGGCAAGGAGCTGAGCATTCCCTTGAGCATACTATACAGAAATTCTCTGGACTCAGGTCTCATCCCAACACAACTAAAAAGAGCAAAGATAACTCCTGTATATAAAGGGGGTTCGAGACCAGAGGCAAGAAATTATAGACCTATTGCACTGACCTCACACATCATAAAGGTTCTCGAGAAGATAATAGTGAAATATATTTCATCATACCTCGAGGAAAACGATAAATTAAACCAAGACCAATATGGCTTCCGAGCAGGCCGCTCATGCCTTGCACAACTACTTGCCCACCATGAAAAGGTTCTAACAGCACTAGAACATAATAGAAACATAGATGTCATTTATCTAGACTTTGCTAAAGCATATGACAAAGTAGATCATGGAATCCTCCTCCACAAGGTGAAATACATGGGCATATCAGGGAAAATTGGGGTTTGGCTACACAGCTTCCTTACCGACCGGGAACAGTCAGTGTCTGTTGGTGGTATTGTTACCCAGACATCCGTGGTCACCAGTGGAGTACCACAAGGATCAGTCCTTGGACCCCTACTTTTCCTTATACATATATCAGACATCAATGAACACGTCAAACATTCGTCTGTTGCGTCCTTCGCAGACGACACTCGAGTAATGAAGGAGATATCGTCTGAAACTGATGCCACACAGCTACAGGCAGATCTTTCAACATTACATCAATGGGCAAATGAAAATAACATGTCATTTAACAACAACAAATTTGAACATATGATGTACACCAAAGGAGCGAACAATGCTACACATGTGTATATAGCACAAGATGGTACAACTATAGACACCAAAGAATGTGTAAGAGACCTTGGTGTTACCCTCACCTGTGATGGGACCTTTACAACACACATAACGAATGCGACAAAAAAAGCAAGGAGCCAGGCTGGTTGGATCCTGCGCACGTTTAGAACACGAGACGCTATTCCCATGCTGACGCTCTACAAGTCCCTCCTACTTCCACTATTGGAGTATTGTTGCCAACTTTGGTCTCCATGGAAAGTGGGAGAGAATCAATCACTCGAGGCAGTTCAACGATCATTTACTAGTAAAATTACTGTTGTCAAACACCTAGATTACTGGAGAAGACTGCAAACACTTGAACTGTTCTCTCTGGAAAGGCACAGAGAAAGGTATGCCATCATATACATATATAAAATCATCACTGGCTGTAATACAAATAACATCAATATACGCACGACTACCCATCAACGACTGGGACGACTTTGCCGTGTGGAAAGAACACACCCCAGAGCGGTGGCCTCCAGAATAAAAACACTAAAGGAGAATACATTTGCAACAAGAGGACCTCTGCTCTTCAATGCCTTACCAAGACACCTGCGTGACTCCAACATCAGTTCAGAACAGTTCAAGAATAAACTGGACAAGTTTCTCTGGACAATACCTGACCAACTCAAGCTGCCCCACTACCCTATTCGTGCCACCAGTAATAGTATTACTGACCAGCTGGCACTACAACGGGCAGACGGCATCTTCTAGTGGCGGCACATCAGCGTGGCCATGGCCAGAATAATCTGCCCTAAACTACATCCAACAGATCCAACAGTATGTGTGTGTATATGTGTGTGTGTGTGTGTGTGTATGTGTGTACATGTGTGTGTCTGTACGCATGTGTGTGTGTGTGTAATAATAATAATAATATACGGTTTATTAGTAAATGGCAGCTGATGGGCTGAAAATATACATAATACATTTAAAATGAAAATTAAATGAGGATGAATGAATGAATACAAGTATAAATATTAGAGATGAATAATAAATTGATTGCAGAACATAGAAAAACACAGAAATATATAAATACAATAGTACTGTACATGTGTACATGTCCTGGGAGGGTAGTGGTGTCAGGTCAGGATTAGGATTAAAGGGGGGATTAATATTGAGGTGCAGTGTAGGCCTGTGTGTGTGTGTGTATGTGTGTGTGTATGTATGTGTGTACGTGTGTGAACGTGTGTGTGTGTATGTGTGTGTGTGTGTGTGTGTAATTGTATATGTGTGTGTGTATGTATGTGTGTGTGTGTGTGTGTGTGTGTGTGTGTGTGTGTGCATGTGTGTGTGTGTGTGTACGTGTGTATGTGTGTGTACATGTGTATGTGTGTGTACGCGTGTGTGTGTGTGTACGCGTGTGTGTGTGTGTACGTGCGTGTGTGTGTGTACGTGTGTGTGTGTACCTGTGTGTTTGTGTGTGTGTACCTGTGTGTTTGTGTGTGTGCACATGTGTGTGTTTGTACGTGCATGTGTGTGTACGTGCATGTGTGTGTGTATGTATGTTTGTGTGTGTGTGTATGTGTGTGTGTGTGTGTACGTGTGTCTACATGTGTGAAGAGTCTCGGGGTGATGTTGGACAGTGAGCTAATGATGAGAGATCAGATTGGTCATGTGGTTCAAATTGCTGGATACCACTTGAGGAATTTGGCTTTCGTAAGGAAATACCTTGATCAGAGTGTGATGACGAAACTGGTTTACAATCATGTTCTAAGTAAATTGGATTACTGTAATTCCCTATATTACGGCTTGCCTGATTATCTATTAAAGAAACTCCAGATGATCATGAACAGAGCTGCGAGATTGATACGAGGTCTGTCAAGAAGAGATCGAATAACACCAGCACTCATACAACTACATTGGCTTCCTATTAAGGCACGTATCGTTTACAAGCAGTGTGTTATGGTTCATCAAGCGTTAAATTTTGGCAAACCAGTTTACATGCGAGATATGCTCCTGGGCTTTCATGTGGATACCAATGTAGAATTGCGACATAGCAACGAGGTGAATAGGCTTATGGAACCAAGATTCAGAAGGGAATGTGGAAAAAGAGCGTTCGCAAATAGTGCTCCTCGACTCTACAACAACCTTCCGAGCTTCGTTAGGGCAGCAGAAACAGCTGCTCTATTCAAAAAGAGACTGAAGACACACCTCTTCACCCTGTCTTACGACATCATAAAGGATGAAATGAGACCAAGTTTCCGGCTTTAGTTGATCTACGGAGGGACTTGGAAAGCTGGCAACGGCTGAAAGTCCCTAGAAGCCATCACATAAGTAACATAAGTAAATAAGTAAGTGTGTCTATGTGTGTGTGTGTGTACGTATACGTGTGTGTGTGTGTGTGTGTACGTATACGTGTGTGTGTGTGTACGTGTGTGTGTGTGTGTGTGTGTGTGTGTGTGTGTAAGTGTGTGTGCGTGTGTGTGTACGTGTGTGTGTATGTGTGTGTACGTGTGTGTGTGTGTGTGTGTGTGTATGTGTATGTGTGTATGTGGGTGTGGGTGTGGGTGTGTGTGTGACCTTGGTGGCGAGAGGGTGTGCCGGACCCTCGCTCCGTGTTTGTGTTGTTGTCAGCTGATCTGTCAACCTACCAACCTGTTACAGTTGCCAGCATGGAAAAGCTAAACCCTAACAAAATAGTAAAATTAAATGGCCAAGAATGCAATAAGTGCTCGATACAGCTGGAAACCATGGCAGTCAAATGTGATCAGTGCAGTGGACTTTTTCATATTAAATGCACCAGAATGCCGACGTACATGGTGATCAGGTATTTCACAAGTAGAGTATCTAACACTTGTGAAGATTGCGTAAAGGAAAAAACCGACGGATATGATGATATATTGAACTTGGTCAGTGAACTAGGAACCGGCTCTATCAATGACGTCACGGAAACAACTGAACCAGCAGTTCAGCAGCACTCATTGGGAATGATTACCAATCTGGCGAAAAACATTGATGAACTACGAACGGAAATGACTAATATGGCCCAGAAAATGAACAACTTTGAAGCTATTAAGCCAGAGAAGAGTTTATACTCAGATATTGTTCGCTCTACTACTCCTGATACTGTGCAACATGTCTTAGTGAAGACTAAAGACCCCAACCAACAGCCCAGAACAGATGCTATCTCTACAGCACTGAAAACAGTTCCAATCACAAAGATGACTACCAACAGTTCAGGACATTTGAAAATTACTCTGCCTCACTTAAAAGCTAAATCTGATACACTGAAAGCTCTAAGTATTTCTCAGGATGTTGTTTCGAAACACAAGGTATCAGCTGTGAGAAAAATCCTACCAAAAATTACAATTTGCTCAGTTCCCCCTGATATTGATGATGATGAATTAAAACAATGTGTGATGGACAAAAATCCCATTATATCAGACCTGGTCGCCGATGGTGAAAAGTTTGAAGTACTGTTTTCTAAAACACCTGAAAACGGATCCAAAATGGCCATAGTGCGTGTCTCCTCACTTGTTCGTGATGTAATTATGAAGACATCTGCCCTCTACATACAAAATATGAGATGTGGAACATATGACAGGTATTGGGTTAGGAGATGTGGTCACTGCCTGTGATTTGGGCATGTCACAGAAGGATGATATATGACTGAACCAAGATGTGGTCACTGTGCAGGTACTCATCTGTCATCAGTCTGCCCAAATAGTACAATGGAGAAGTGTTATAACTGCATTGCATCATCACGAGCTGAAGTGAATCATAAGGCTTTCAACACAAAATGTCCCTCTTTTATTGCAGCTAAGGAAGCAACCATAAGGAACACGATGACAATGTCTGATGAAATGCCAAAACACTAAATAGAGTTGGTGTTGATGAAGGTACAGTCTCGGTATTCAACAATGATGATATAATAACACCTTCCACTACCACTAGTTCAACGACTCCATACACAACAGTAATGTTTGGCAATATAGCTGGATTATTAACTCGGAATGATAAGACAAAACTCAAGATTCTAAATGAAGAAGCAACTACAGAAAATGTCATAATCGTTGCATTAACAGAATCACACCTAACAGAAAATCATTTTGATTCGGAAATTCAGCTGAATGGATATACATGCTATCGCACCGACAGAACAACAGGCAGGAAAAAAGGTGGTGTAGTAACCTATATACATAATACATGTTCAACCAGTGTAGATATATTGGCAGCAGATTCAAACTTGTACATGAAGTACAGCATGTTCTATATTAAACAACTAGATCTGGTAGTTATAACACTATACAGACCTCCAGAATGTCCGAGTAACATGTTCATCACACCATTAGAGGAGATCAGGACTAAACTGGGAGCGGTGAGTACAGGTTTGCCCAATATCATCCTTACTGGTGATTTTAACTTCCCAAGTATAGACTGGAAAACTGAGAGAGTAATTGGTGGAGGAGCAGCATATAGACAACAAGCTGAATCACTCATGGAGTTTGCCAGAGACTTATGCTTGCAACAATTCATTGATTTGCCTACACGAGAAGACAACATTCTGGACCTATTTTTTATAAATCACGACGATATCGTACAGGAGTATGATGTAAATCCTTGGAGGGCAAGCGATCACCGTTTGGTAACTGTTAAAACATCGATAATGATACATAAACCTGCAGAGTTATCACAAGATAGACAGAATACTGGCTTTAGTAAACTAAATCTATTTAGCTCCCTAACCAACTAGTCAGCAATAAAATACGAGTTAAGCCAAATAGCTTGGTCCTCGTTGGAAGGTGGCCACCAGCCTACAGTCCTATATGAAGAGATACTGCAGGTATGCTTGGACATTTGTACCCGGCACTCCCCAACAAGACGCCTGAACAACAAAAAGAACAATATTCCTAGAGACCGGCGAATATTAATGAGAAAACGAACAGTAATACAGAAGAAGTTAAAAACTACAAAATCCGACAACAATAAGTGACTTATGGAAGCAAAGCTGGATAGGATGGAGCAGGAGCTGAGGGATTCTGTGCTTAGACAGCAACATTCAGCTGAAATGACTGCAGTGGATGCTATAAGAATTAACCCTAAATATTTTTACACCTTTGTGAGAAATAAATCAAACTTGAAAGCTGACGTCATGGCATTGACAGGTACAGATGGTAACTTGGAGAGTGATCCACCTAAACTGTGCGAACTATTTAGTCAACAATTTACAAAAGTTTTTAGTGTACCAATAAGAACAAAGACTATCCATGATCTAGATGCATTTTTTAATAGTGCAATGGCGGAACAACAGGAATTAAGGGAACTACCATTTACGGAAGCTGATGTCTTGACAGCAATTCGAACCATTCGTACTACTGCAGCCCCAGGACCTGACGAATTCCCTGCAATCGTTTTGAAAAACTGTGACAGTGAGTTAGCCAAACCACTGAAAATGTTATACAGTAGCTCCTTTCAAACTGGAATTATACCAGATCTCCTGAAACAAGGCAAAATAACACCAATATATAAGAAGGGCCTATGTGCTGAACCATCAAACTACAGACCTGTTGCCCTTACATCCCATATAATAAAAATCATGGAAAAGATTATAGTTAATAATATGACATCCTATATGGAAAGAAATCATTTAATGAATCCAGGACAACATGGTTTTCGTGCAGGACACTCTTGTCTCTCACAGCTTATTGAACATCAAGAAAATATAGTGGAGTCACTAGAAAAAGGTAACAATGTTGATGTAGTCTATTTGGATTTTGAAAAAGCCTTTGATAAGGTCGACCATGGGGTTCTTTTGCATAAATTGCAGAACCTTGGAATCACGGGTACACTTGGAAAATGGATATACTCTTTTCTAACTAACCGAACCCAATTTGTGGCTGTAAAGGGAGCTATTTCACAGGCAACTGAGGTCATGAGTGGTGTACCACAGGGGTCTGTCTTGGGCCCCCTGCTATTTTTGATACACATTGCAGACATCAACAGCTCAATCGTCCATTCCACTGTAAGATCATTTGCAGACGATACCAGGATACAGTGTGAAATAACAAATGTAAACAGTACAGTGAACTTACAAGACGATCTTAATGTTATCTATACCTGGGCAGAGGAGAATAATATGAGCTTTAATGACACAAAATTTGAGTTGATATGGTATGGAAAGAACAATGATATCAAGAACCAAACCACATACAAAACACTCAAGAGAGTGGATATCAAACAGAGGAATATGGTCAAAGATCTTGGAGTTTGTATGACTAGTGATGCTGTGTTTGGGACCCACATTGGACAAGTGGTGAGGAAGTGTAGAATGCAGATGGGGTGGATCTTACGTACATTCACTGTTCAAGAAGAGTTACCAATGATTACTCTGTACCGCTCGCTACTTCTACCTCTGCTGGAATATTGTTGCCAGTTGTGGCATCCGTGGAAGCGGAGTGAAGTTAAATCATTGGAGGGAGGGCAAAGAACTTTTAAAAATAAAATATCGTCAGTGAGGGACTGTAACTATTGGGATCGTCTCCGAAGACTCAAATTATATTCACTTGAGAGAAGACGTGAGAGGTATATGATTATTTACACATGGAAAATAGTAAATAAGCACGTACCAAACGTGAGTGGCATCGGAATCACTACCAAGAACCACCCACATCTAGGTGTTATGTGCGTGCCACCCAAAGTGAACATCCATGCTGGCAGAGTAACCAACATTAGGCATCACAGTCTGTCGGTGGTGAGTCCAAGGCTGTTCAACTCTCTGCCAAGACAGCTGCGAAATATGAACAGTGCCACCTGTGAACTCTTTAAAAACCATCTCGATAAGTTCCTGAAATTTGTGCCTGATGAACCCAACCTGAATCACTACCGTACGGCTGCTGAGAGCAACTCAATAGACGATCAGCTGTGTTACATGCACATCAACAACATCACCCTAACGGAGGAGGAGGCATTACCTTGTCCTGGGAGCCCGTAGCTCCCGATCAACCTTCAGGACATTCAGGTGTGTGTGTACCTGTGTACGTGTGTGTGAGTGTGTGTGTGTACATGTGTATATGTGTGTATGTGTGTGTGTATGTATGTTTACGTGTGTGTGTGTTTGTACGTGTGTCTGTGTGTGTTTATATATGCGTGTGTACATGTGTGTGTATGTGTAGCTGTATATGTGTACGTGTGTGTGTGTACATGTGTGTGTATGTGTGTGTGTGTATGTGTGTGTGTATGCGTGTGTGTATGCGTGTGTACATGTGTGTGTATGTGTGTGTACATGTGTATGTGTGTGTGTGTGTACGTGTGAGTGTGTGTGTATGTGTGTGTGTGTGTGTGTGTATGTGTGTGTACGTGTGTGTGTATATGTGTGTGTACGTGTGTGTGTGTGTACATGTGTATGTGTGTGTGTACGTGTGTGTGTACGTGTGTGTGTATGTGTGTGTACGTGTGTGTGTACGTGTGTGTGTATGTATGTGTGTGTACGTGTGTGTGTGTATGTATGTGTGTGAGTGTGTGTATGTGTGTGTGTACGTGTGTGAACGTGTGTGTGTGTACGTGTGTGTGAGTGTGTGTATGTGTGTACGTGTGTCTGTGTGTGTACGTGTGTGAACGTGAGTGTGTGTGTGTGTGTGTGTGTGTGTGTGAGTACGGCCTGGCATGGCCGGCGCCAATCTAGCCGGAGCCACTAATACCGGTCATTGTGGACAATGTTTAGAAGTGAATGACAGTAGCAAGTCAAATGTGGTTAAGTGTATAAAGTGCAAAGGAGGTTTTCACTCTTCGTGTGTATATATGGGTGGAATAAAAGGCACAAATTTGCCGAGGGTAAACTGGGTGTGTAACGACTGTGCTGAAATATTTTGTGAGACGCCCACTAAGAACAGTGATAAGATTGACGAACTAAAAGCTGAAATGAAAGAATTAAAGGAAATGGTGATGAAAGGCTTTGCTGAAATGCGAGGCGAGGTGAAAAGTGTTGTGAACAAATCAAGTGATGAAGTGGGTGTTGTGGTGGAGGAGGCCGTGAGGGAGGGAGTAACGTCAGCAGTGACAAGTGAACGTGACAAGATGGTTACGGAGGTGAAGGCAGAACTTCGTTCGTTACCCGCCAAAATGCTGATACCAAGGATATAAAACTGAAGAAGCAGTACTCAGAAATAGTAAGTAACAAACCAAACACTATGCAGGCCGTAATCATAAAACCTAAACACAATTCTTGTGCACTAGACACTGAAGAAATTACATCAGTTCTCAAAAATATCCCAGTTATATCGATGAAAACAAACAAAGAAAATCTGACTAAATTGATTCTTCCCACCGAAACAGCAAGGAACAAAGCTTTAGAAGCTCTAGAAGGATTAAGCACCTTAACGAACACACATGACATACAAAATGAAAAGAGGTTCAAGCCAAAAATAACAATTCCGTACATACCAGATATAATTGAAGATTCGGAAATTGTACAGTCAATATTGGAGAAGAATCCTTACATTACAGAACTAATAGACCAAGAAAACGAAGTGAAGCTTTTGTTCACGAAACCAGGTTCACAAAATAATGACACTAAAACCGCTGTACTAGCTATTTCTCCCCAAATAAGGACTGCCATTAAAAAAAACGATGATCGGGTATACCTGCACTTTGTTAGGTGTAAGGTATATGATCATTACTGGGTACTCAGGTGTAGCAAATGTATGGGATACGGTCACAAAAATTGTTACGCAGACGAACCCGTTTGTGGACACTGTGCCGGTAATCACTTGTCTAAAGATTGTATGAATGAACACCAACAAAAATGTCACCACTGTACTATGAATGGAAGAGAAAACACCAACCACGCTGCCTTCAATACCAACTGCCCATCTTTCATCATAGCCAAAAACAATGTGATTCGGCGGACAATGCAATATGCATCGGGAAAAACTACCTCTGAACGAAGACCACAATAAGAAGATTACAAAATGCAATAAACAAGTGAATAAAGAAAACGACCCCAAACTAGAGCTGCTTACAATGATATGCTGCAACATAGAAGGACTACTTCCTTATAAAAAGAAATATAAAACAAACATGCTAGGAGAAATATCACAGACTTATAATACTATATTAATCTGCATAACTGAATCCCATCTGAGGAAAGACATACGAGATGTGGAAGTGATGATAGGGGGATACCAAATACATAGAGCAGACAGACAAAGAAGGGAGAAAAAAAGGTGGAGTAACTATTTATGTTCGAGAAAATATTATACCATACACTGAATTCATAGCATCGGAGTCTAATAGCGAGGTTGAATATATAATATTATACATACACAAATGGAGAACAGTGGTAGTAACCATTTATCATCCACCAGGTTGTCTGACTGAGAACTTTGTGAGTGTGTTAGAAAAAATAAGTGTACAAGTGAAAATGATGGGAAATCCAGAGCCCTCTGTTATCATCAACGGAGATTTCAACCTGCCCAATGCTAACTGGCACGAGCTAAGTATATACTGGGGCTCACTAGCGGACAGATTACAAGCTAATGCCTTATTTAATATAGTGGACTGCCCAATGCTAACTGGCACGAGCTAAGTATATACTGGGGCTCACTAGTGGACAGACTACAAGCTAATGCCTTGTTTAATATGGTGGAAGACATTATGATGAGACAAATTGTTGACTTGCCAACCCACGGCCTTAATACCTTGGATCTGTTCTTCACCAATAATGAAGATATTATCAGTGGTGTGTGGACGGAGGACACAACCATGTCAGATCACAAGCTCTTAATTATAGAAACCACCTTAGAACACAGGCCCATGATGGAAATTAATGGTAGCGGGAGTTCGTCCTTCTCAACTATGAATTTTTTCAGTGATGATATGGACTGGACAAGCATGAACAATGCAATCAATATTGTCAACTGGAACCAAGAGCTAAAAGACATGACTACAATAGAAATGTATGACTTTATTATAGAAAAACTCCTCTTCATTTGCTCAAAGTTTGTACCAGAAAGAAAAGTACATAGAAGAATAAATAATATACCCAGGGATAGGAAAATTCTGATGAGGAAAAGAACTAAATTGGCTGAGAAAATTCTACATAGAGAGGACAACAGAATCAAAGAACAATTGAGGAACATAGAAGAAAAGCTGGCCAAATCACATGAAGCGGAACGGATTACAGAAGAAAAAAAAGCAGTAGAAGCTATATCCCACAACCCTAAATACTTTTATCACTATACAAAAATGAAGTCAAAGGTAAGGAGCAAAATAGGACTTTTAAAACACAATGGTACACTAGTCAGTGACCCACAACAAATGACAGAAGCCTTCAATATGCAATATGTATCTGCATTTAGTGTACGACAAAATAACCAAATAAACGAAGAACTTGACCCGGTGATAACAAGAACTTCAGACGTAGAGTCTAGAGATATTGACTTGAGTGAAATAGATATAGAACAATCAATATCCAGCATTAGACCTCAGGCCTCATTAGGACCAGATGGTGTCCCTGCTATATTACTGAAACAATGTATGAAAACACTATCCACACCTATCTACATCCTCTGGAGAGTATCCCTTCACACACGAGTAATTCCACCAATACTAAAAGAGGGATTTATTACGCCAATTTATAAAGGTGGCCACAGAACAGAGCCCAAAAATTACCCACCAGTCACATTAACATCACACGTAATAAAAGTGTTTGAAAAAATGGTTGTCAGCAAGCTAAATGAATACCTCGATATACACACACTTCACAATGCCAAGCAACATGGATTCAGACATGGTAGATCGTGTCTATCACAACTACTGCAACACCGTATGGACATGTTACATTCACTTGAGAACGATGCCACAGTCGATGTTATTTATCTAGACTTTTCAAAAGCTTTCGACAAAGTCGACCACCAAATACTGATACAGAAACTGTCACATATTGGAATCAGAGGAAAACTGCTCAAGTGGATAAAGTGCTTTTTAGAGAACAGAAACCAAGCAGTTGTTGTAGAAGGAGTGTTGAGCGGAGTGGCACAAGGGTCAGTCATTGGCCCGTTGCTATTCTTAATATTCATGAGAGATATAGACACAAATATTTCCCATTGCACTGCATCTTTTTTTTCAGATGACACTAGACTTTTGAGTAGAGTGAGGAACAACGAAGACCTTAGAATGACACAAATGGATTTAAATAAAATATACCAGTGGGCAGCCAATAACAACATGAGTTTCAACAGCTCCAAATTGGGGTTGATGAGATACCGTCATCCCAATATTGATATCCCCAACAATTATTATAGAACACCAGAAGGACAAATAATTGAACAATACAGACACGTCAAGGATCTAGGAGTAACATTAAGTGATGATGGCAACTTTCAACAACAAATAGACAACAGAAGTTACAAAGGTGAGACAGACAATGGGATGGATACTAAGAACCTTTACAACAAGAGAGCCCACTGTACTGTACTGTACTTCTAACACTATATAAAGCACTTATACTTCCTCTCTTAGAGTACTGCTGTGTTCTCTGGAATCCAAGTACAGTAGGATGGCGGGTATGCAGGATAATAACTACTGGGAACGACTAGCTGTCCTCAAATTATACTCACTGGAAAGAACACGAGAACGATACATAATTATATACATTTGGAAAATTATTAATGGACTTGTCCCTAAGCTTGAAAATGAAAGCTCAATCTGAACAGCCAACCATGGAAGAAGAGGCCTAATGTACACCATATAACGAGATGGACAACACTACATGGAAGAAGAGACCTAATGTACACCATACCACCGATATTGACGACATGGACAACACTACAAACACTAAGGGTGCATACACACCAAGCGAGTTGAGTCGAGTCGCGTCACATCAAGTCAGTGTACGTCAATTGGTGCGAGTCAAAACACAAAATCTCCGTTCACACCGACAGTGTCAGTCCGAGTCAAGTCATTACTCTGTTTACTCAGTGGTTTGCCAGATTTCAAGAACAATGGACCCATTTTCAGTTGGTGAGGCAGGTAGCTGTTCTGTTAAGGCTTCGGCCTTGTTGTAGATGTAAGATAACCTCAATCTAGATGCATGAACTGAACACCAAAAGGCCAGATTTTGGAAACTTCAGTCATTTATTCCCAGACTTGCTGAACCATCCAGAAAAATTCTACGACTCCTTTAAGATGACTAGTGAAAACTTGAAGAAGATGGTGGACTTGGTAGGATCTTCCATAAAGAAAAGGAACACTAATTACAGGTGTGCTGTTGGAGTTGAAGAAATAATGACAATTTTTTTACGGTAAGAAGTCTCTTATTGAAAATTCCAACAATGAGTATGTGTGTAGGGCAAAAATGAATAAAAGAAACATGGTAATAGTTCATTTATTCGTGTTGGTAAGTGAAAATGCAACTGATAAACAAGAAATTCACCACCGTGGACTCGCTGTGACTGACACAGAAATGGGTCTGGCGCCATCAGGGACTCGACTCGACGCGACGCATCTGGTGTGAACGACTTTGCCTTACATCCATATGATTTAATGGTAACTGCGGGTGGCGAATAATGACGCATTGTGACGTACACTGACTTGATGTGACGCGACTCGACGCGACTCGCTTGGTGTGAATGCACCCTAAAAGAAAACTCCATAGCAGTGCAGGGTCCCCGACTGATCAACTGCATCCCACAAGAGCTATCATCATACTCTGGTTCTTTAAAAAGATTAAAAAAAGACTAGACGAGTTCCTGTGGAAGGTGGTGCACCAGCCACTGCCCCATTATTACCAGGCCACTGAAGGGAACAGCCTGCTACATCAAGTTACACCGACCAACTAAAGGTGGCCCACCAGCGTGACCTAGGCCGTCACCCCTAAACAACATCACAGGAAATCACAGGTGTGTGTGTGTGTGTGTGTGTGTGTGTACGAGAGAGAAATGAAAACTAACAAAATGCATAATTTCTGAAAATCATTGGATACAAAAACATTAAAATATAGGCATTTCTATCTATACTCTCTCTCTCTCTCTCTCTCTCTCTCTCTCTCTCTCTCTCTCTCTCTCTCTCTCTCTCTCTCTCTCACACACACACACACACACAGACACACACACTCTCTCTCTTTTTATGTATGTATGTATCTATCTATCACAAACTATCTATCTATCCATCCATCAATCTATATATACTCTCTCTCACACACACACTCACTCACTCTCTCTCTTTATGTATGTATGTATGTATCTATCACAAACTATCTATCTATCAACTGTCTGTGAACCTGAAATATTAATTAAACAATGTTAGTTCATTAATCAAAGAAGTAGACACAGTAATAATAATAATAATAATAATAATAATAATAATAATAATAATAATAATAATAATAATAATAATAATAATAATAATAATAATAATAATAATAATAATAATAATAATAATGATGATGATAATTATGCTAATAATAATACTGATGATAATGATGCTAATAATAATAATAATAATAATAATGAGAGGTGCTGCATTACAGTTTATGGTATTTATTGAAAGAATTACCATTTTGCAGCAGTGTTGACAGATCCAAGTATTTTGCCCCAGTCATTCATTGTACATTATCACGATTATTTCCAGGTAGTTTGTCCAGGTTAAGTCCCGGTAGTCTGCTGTGGTCTAGTCTAGTCTAGGTAATAGTCAAACCAGCACTATTTGATACTCTGGGTGATGGCCAGAGGTGTCTGTACTACTACCCCGGGCATCAGTCACCAGGCCTATAAACTTATAATCCACCTCTTTACCTTACCCTCCTGTCTGTCTCTCTATCTGTCTGTCTCTCAATATACTTTAGTTTTTTCTCATGCTATGACTTTGTTTCCTATATAATATCCCTTTATTCTCTATATAATATCCTTTGCTTGGCTGTACAAAGCAGGACAGAGGGAGTGTGATGAACATTTCATGGTGATGGTATAGCAAGGAATGAATTACTTGACCTGACCAACAGTAGGTAGGTGTGACCTGAGTGTGTCATGTACAGTCAAGGACACTGAGACAGCAACACAACACTACACATATGTGTTGCCAAGTATACTGTAAGATATACAAAGTATAGTTGTTCCATCTTCAAATCCAAAATTATTTATAAAACCAAGCAGTAGCCTAAAACAACTAATTATTTCATAGTGATGAAGGCAAGCAATGATAGTATGAGTGAGTGAGAGAGATTATACATACATACATACATACATACATACATACTGTTACATATATACACATAAACAACTAATTATTTCATAGTGATGAAGGCAATCAATGACAGACCCAAAATAAATAAATAAAATTACCTGTGGATGAAGGAGTGTGCATTGATGTACAATTGATGTTGCAACACCTCTTGGTTCACACCTGTTGCAACACCTCGTTAATCAATCCTACCTGGAAATGTAAATAATGTAATAATCATCATAATAATAAAATATATAACACAACAATATCTATATTTAACTACCAGTACTCTATGTTAAATATAGAAACAATTACTGTTATTATTGTTATTGTGTATATTTTTTGGGTAAATATGGAAAGAATTACCATTATTGCGTACATTTTTTTCAGTAAATATTGAAGGAATTACAGTTATTGTGTATGGTTGCTGTTTTTTGTTAAATTTAAATGGGGCATTTTGAAATTAGCCTGACCTTACCTTACCTAACCTAAACCAAGGCAGACTACCAGGACCTAACCTGGACAAACGACCGGGAAATAACCGTGATAAAGTACGGGAAATGACCAGGGCAAAATACTGGGACCTAGCCAGATCTGGCAACACTGCTATAACACGGTAATTCTTTCAATAAATACAGTATTTTGCCCCGGCCATTTCCTGTACTTTACCACGGTTATTTCACGGTAGTTTGCCCAGGTTTGGTTAGGTCCTGTAGTCTGCTGTGGTCTAGGTTAGGTTAGGTTAGGTAAGGTCAGGTCAGGTCAGGTCAGGTAAGGTTAGGTAAGGTGAGGTAAGGTAAGGTAAGGTAAGGTAAGGTGGGGTGGGGCGAGGTGAGGTAAGGTAAGGTTAGGTAAGGTAAGGTCAGGTCAGGCTAGGTCAGGTCAGGTTAGGTCAGGTCAGGTCAGGTCAGGTTAGGTTAGGTTAGGTTAGGTTAGGTTAGGTTAGGTTAATTTCCAAATGCCTCATTTGAATGTCTTTGAAATTTGTGGATGAAATGCCATAGAATAAAATAGTTTTATAATGTTCTAAATAAGTGGGTACTGAAGGTAGAAAAAACAGTACATGATAAATGGTAATTCATTCCATATTTACCAAAACACCATAATGAAAAATGTTTTAGAATGGTCTACATAAATAGTAATTATTAATAAATACTGTATAATATCTATATAAGTAGGTAATTATATTAAAATATACAATATAGTTAATGAAGTAATTCTGTAAATTTACCATAACAATTTTAACTCTACTAAATGAATAAATAAATTAATTAAATAGTTTTAACATTCTGTGGGACATATGAGGACTTTTTCCATCTTATTTATCCTTTTATCACAATTTATTTATATCACAGGGATAATTTATTTACTTAACACCTTGAAATAAATAATGGTACTAAAATAATGGTAGTAATAATCTAATAATTATCTGTCATTGCCTTATTTCATCATTTATCGTCTTATTTATCCATTTATCATCATTTATTGACTTATCAACATCTTGAAATAAATAATAATTAAAATAAAGGTAGTAATAATTAAATAATTATCTTATCATATTATTTATCCATTTATCGTCATTAATCTACATCATAGGGATCCTTTATTTACTTATCAACACCTTGGAATAACCAAGTAATTAATAATTAATTAAATAAAGACAACATTTACCCGTAACAAAATCATTATCTATTTTTTCCATTCACCGGTTCGTCTTATTTCGTCATTTATCGACTTATTTATCCATTTATTATCCTTTATCTACATTATAAGGGTCATTTATTTACTTATCAACACTTCAGAATTGTCAAGGAATAAATAATTAATTAGATAAAGTTAATATTTACAAGTGATAAATTTTTCCATTCACAGGTTCACAATTTATCGTATTATTCCGTCATTTATCGTCTTATTTATGCATTTATCGTCACTTATCTACATGATAGGGGTCATTTATTTACTTATCAACACCTTGGAATGGTCAGGGATAAATCATTAATTAAATAAAGACAATATTTACCTTCTAGTCTGGGAACCATGATTACCTCTGTCTGTTGGCTGTGTTGATCTCTCATCAGTGTTACCAGCTCAGATGTTTGTTGATCTCTCATCAATGTTACCAGCTCAGGTTTAGTAAGTTCAGTTCTGTAACTTTTCAACGGCTCCCCTTTGGATATTTATTGTTTTTTATTTATTGTTATTTATTTATTTGTTATTTATTTATTTGTTATTTTTGTTATTTAGATTGTGTGTTTTTCTACGATACCTGCTGAGTTTTTGTCTGTTTTTTTTCCACACTTCTACTAATAATATATCTTTTACTTTTTCTATATTTTCAAATAATAATTGTTCACATAATTTTGATGTATTCTGATGTATTCTGTAAATTTGGTAAATAGAGTAAACAATATTCTAAGTGTTCCTTTTCTGCACACACACACACACACATACATTCTTCACATTTTTCTGATTCTCCTATAAATCACTTTCTATCACTTAATTAAATTTAGGGTGTTGATTCTTAACTTAAATTACAAAACTGATCCATACGTATTATCATATAATATATTTTCTTGGCTTATTTCTTTCTTATATTTCTTATATAATGTTAACCCCTAAAGGACCGGGGGTAGTGAAATTACTGTGCCTCCCAGGACCGGGGGTTGAGTTAAAAACATGTAAAATAGCCTGTTTTTGCATGCTCTGTACTCCTAACTTACAATGAATGAGTGAATTATTTTAGTGCCATGAAAACGAGCAACTCTTCCTCTTTCGATTGGTACCAATGGGAAGTCTGTAGGTTTAATGGTTACAGAATTACGATGAGTTGAATGAGGTACTGTCGCCGTACGTTGAGCGCGAGTGTTTGGGTGGGTGCACTGACCGTGGCGAGGTAGTAGAAAATGGGGGTAGGCGCTCGTCAGCTAAGCCACTCACCAACACACTCGGACATAACAAGATCAATAATACCTCAATTTTACCCTAGAAAAGGCAGTGTGTACTCAGTCTGAGCATCCCATCCTACTATAAACCAGTGTAGCCAACGTCTGGAGTAAAAAAAAATGGGGAAAATTCCTTAACCTTGGGAAATTTTAGCAATCCGGCATATGCCGGGCCCGGTCCTTTAGCGGCAACCCGTCATATGCCGGGCCCGGTCCTTTAGGGGTTAAGGCAGTCAGTCTTGTTACATCAACATATCTTCCCTCAGCCTACAAGGTTGCTATGATGTTATCCTTGTTTTTACAGCAGGGTAGGGCCTACCTACTTACTGCTAGGTAAACAGGGACATAGGGGCTTGGGAAATTTTAACAATCTGTACATGCGACTAGTCATATCTACTAAGCGCATATAAAATGAATGTTCTAGAAAGTTTATGGTAACAAACAAACGTAACAAAATTAATAAATATATATACATGTTGCATACCATTGGAAAGAGTTTTAAATTTCACATTTGGTGGTAAAATGAATTATGACTGCCTTGCTCAGTCGCAGCAGAGCAGGCATGCAAATGCAAAGAAGTGATAGGTCAAGGACAGGTCAGGTCAGAAAGTAAGGTTCTTTATTTTGATCTGATAGAGAATGGATTTCTGCCTGGTACATTTAGGGGTTACTAATTTAAAACCTGTGTATGCATTAAAAAATATATTTGCACACTATAAGGTATGAACATTTGTGGGACAACGGTCATACTATGTTCCTCACAAGCAGTCTGATACTTGCATACTGCCCCACACCTTCCTATGGGACAAGTGCACTTACCTATACTCAGGTCAACGTTGTACTCTTGCTTGTCATCAGGCTAGGCTTTAAGGTGGTAATTCATTTTTGTTACATTGGAGTGCCTTGATTCCTCCAAAATAAGCTACAAAACAGGACCAGAAGAGTTAAACTAATGGTGTTTTTTTCTTCTGCTTTGAAGAGTTTGGAGGATTCAATTGCTCGAGATTTACCAACAAAATTTCCCCCTTAAACCCAAATAACACACACACACACACTGGCCTGTGGGTCATATCCTTTCACTCCACCATCCTTCTACTCCAACCCATCCTTCTCCCTACCCACCTTCTTTCTTACCTACCGGGGTGCATGTTGAGGGACCCTATGTTGTGATAAGACAATTGGAGGTAAAGGAGTCCTTCAACTATTGCCACGAAACACACGCACACACAAATCGGCGCTCGTCGAAAAAGACGAAAACACTTAGTGTATTGAAATTATACAAAGTGATAGAAGTTCCTCGCCTCTGGTATGACCTCCCCTCTGTGTTCCTATCCAATGTGACTTCACTATGTAACAAATTCCATGAACTGGTGAATACAGTAAACACAATCAGCGCCGATATAGTCTGTGTCACGGAAGCCTGGCAAGTTATACCAGAGTTGTGTACCATTGAAAACTACGACTTATTCCACTGTCTCAGAACCGAAAAACGTGGAGGTGGACTTGTGATGTTTACACACAAAGTACACAGCCGAGCAGCTGAACGTTGAAATCCACAGGGAACTTGAGGTCATGTGGGTAAGATTAACACCTCCATGTCACCCTCGCCACACTGCCTCCATCATTTGTGGTTTCGTGTATCACCCACCACGTGCACCCACCCATGCCCTACTCGTCGACCACATCATCAATACCTGTGACACCTTATGGGCACGATACCAATCTTCAAAAAGGGTTATATGTGGTGACTTCAACCAATTAGACACAAAGGAAATAGAAGATCAACTAAACATCACCCAGATTATCAACTTTCCAACCCACGAACAGAACACTCTAGACCTCATTACCTAGCAGATCAATACCTACCCCCCCCCCCTACCATTCCCTCCCGTGGGAAGAAGGAACCATCTCTCCGTGTTCTGTGCCACAGCCACTACCACCTCCCACCATCAAATCAACCATACCACCAAGATATGTAGACCTACACCTGACTCTGCTATCAGACAGTTTGGACAGTGGCTGACACAGTACCCGTGGACTGAGGTACTAACTGTTAATGACGTTGATAGGAAGTGGGAGAATTATCAAACTACTATCACCCAGGCCTACTACCACTTCTTCCCTACTAAGAAGGTTAGGAATCACCCTGCTGACCTACCATGGATAACATCACGGATCAAGAGGCTGATGGAGCAGCGCAACAAGGCGTTTTATAATGACAGGAAGAGGTATAACATGCTGCGCAATAAGGTCATAAGAGAAATAAAAGCTGACAAAAGTTTGTACTACCTAACAAAAATCAACGAACATCAGTCAGAGGTACAACAAATTAAAGGACCTGTGTGGGATGTGGAAAAAGTTACCTTATCTTCCTGTGTTGACTATCTTGTGTTGACTGTGTTGACCCCCAACAATTTGGAAATATGAAGTCATTATCCACCCCACCACCCATTGTCTCACAAGCCTGCTAGACTTTATTTTACAGTAACCTGGAAAAAAAGAAAGACCTCAGTTGCCTTTGCATTCATAGATATCAGAAAGGATTTTGATCGAATATACCATAATGTAGTACTAAGGAAAGCTCTTGATATGGGAGTAGAGCACAGTCTAGTGTCATGGCTGGCAAACTTCCTGTGTGACAGACATCAGGTAATGTGTCACCAGGATGCAGTATCTATACACTAACATATCTCGTGTTCTTCCTCATCCTAATCAATGACGCCATAACTGACACAAGTTTTCGCTGACAACCACCTCCTGCAACAACACCTCACCAACCTCCAGAAATAGACCAACGACAACAATGTCTCCATCAACCACGGCAAGACAGTAGTGAGGCAATTTCACACAGCTACCACACCACCATCACCACCACCACCACCAGTGATAACACTAGGACACCACTAACTACAAGTATCACCTATTTGCATCACCATTTTACAATGTATATTGACAACCCTTGGCTGCCTGTAACAAATAAACCTTTTATTATTATTATTATTATTATTATTGTATACACACATATGTATTAACACACACACACACACACACATACACATACATTGAATGGTAACAGTAGTAATGACTCAACCTTTACTTATCATGGTGTGAACACTTTTACTAAATTGTATTGATTAGTGAACAGGAAGTTTATGTTGTGGTTCTACTAGAGAGAGAGAGAGCTGTGTGTGTTGGCCTGCGTTCATTTACCTGTGTGCATACATCCGTGTGCTTGCGTCAGTGCATGCCTGTGCGTGCGTGTGTACGTGTGTGTGTACAGCCATGGCTGATAGTGCTGGTCCAGGGTTCAAGGAGTGTTGGAGTGCAACTAAACAGAGTTCGAAAGAGTAAGTCTTCTAAACTTCTCTCAATGTTGAGAAATTCACTTGATCAAACTCAGTTCAGTTGCTCTCCAACACTCCTTGGGACCTGATCGACCACTATCAGCCATGGCTGTATGTGTATACATACATGTATAATAATTATCATTATTATAAGTTTATTTTCATGGCAGTCAGAGACTGATAATTTACAGAGGGGAAGATTACATTAATATTAATTCTAAGATCTATAGGTTACAACTTGGAGACATACTAGTCTAGGTGTATATTTTTTGCACTAAACTGGGAATAGCACTCTGGTGGTAGCAGTCAGTGTGAGGGGCTCTTAGCGGCACCAGTTTGTTTTGGTGTCGGGTAACCCTGGCTGGTGTGGGGGCGTCAGGTGGTACGAGGTTATGTAGCAAGCCTTCCCTGAACTTGCTAAGGGCTTGCTCATATATGGCTGACAGCCTGAGCAGACTCAGGGTGGTGAGGCATCATTGTAACTAGTATAGGCAGGGCCGAGTATGACTCTGCATGCCCTCTTCTGAACCTTCTAGAGCTGTTGTTGTTGCGTTTTGTTCAGAGATGAAGACCACGCTGGGGAGGCATACAGCAGTGAGGGTAATATGAAGGAGGTGTAAACTGCCTTCAAATCCCCTGCTGGAGTCCCCAGAGACTTGAGTCTATGCAGCACATACAGCTTGTATGAGGCTACCTTGATCATCCTAGCGACATGTTGCTTCCATGATAATTGGTCATCCAGAGTGATGCCAAGCAGCTTGAAGGAGTGGATGACTTGGAGTGGATGAGGGCCAATTGTGAGCTGGGGGGGGGGGGGGGGGGGCACAACTACATATGAGGTGCAGACGTGCATCACCAAGGTCTTGGTGTGGTTGATGGAGACGTTGTTGTGCTCTGTCCATGTCTGCAGTCTGTCAAGGGATTTATCAGAAAATGACTTGATTGAGGTCAAGTAACAAAATTGGTTTACTTGTAATATATTGTAACAATGAATAAATGGTGTAAGGTTTCATTGCATAACATGGTAATATATTGCAACAATGAACATATAATGGAAGGTTTCATTGCATAACATGGTAATATATTGCAACAATGAACATATAATGGAAGGTTTCATTGCATAATATAGTAATATATTAACAATTTTAGGATACATTAAAAGGATTGGCTCTATTGCGGAATTCTTCTGTTTCCCTTTTCCTTCTGTTTCCTTTTAGATACTGTTTATCTTCTTCATTTCATTTTTTCTTTCGTGTTAGTGTCCTCCAGAAACAGTATGGCCTTCTTTCTTTCTTTTCCTTCACTTCAAGATATTTAGACTCATTCATTAAAATTGAAATTTGTTGAGCACATGCATATCATACGTAGACATGAACGTCACTCTTTTATCTTCCATTATTCGGAGATATTTACTATGTAGCTATACGAAGGAAGAGAGCCGGAGGAATGTGGTTTCAGCTGATATAATATTTTAATAGACACATTAATCTGAGTATGGTTGTGAGTTTTAAAACTATAAGGTTTACCCTAATTGTATTTAAAGGTCAGTACAACGAAAACTTATAGAATATAATATATCAGAGTGAGTAAGGCATAATGAAGATAAAACTGATAGGAGAGATTGGGGATTGGAAAGACAAGAAAGAAACAAGAGTCCAGTGTGGTAATAGGAAGTAACAAAAGAGGGAATGATTGATAAAGACAATGGAAACAAGAGTATTTGTCACACTGTATTACCCGTGTTAAACAAATGGTAACGAATAATGTTATATCACAACAGCGACGAAATATTCATGTAACTAAAATACATACTGAAGTTTAAATTAATACTTCATAGCAATGGAGGTATGAATGGAAGGTTATTTAACATTATATGAGGAGAGGAAAGGCCAGGAGAGGAAGTAATGTATTTATAGAAGAAAAAAAAACATGTAATCACAAAACACACACTGTCATTATCTGTGCTGATGACGTGTGTATCTGACAACGTTATTGTATTCATACAATGTTGCCTCTATGACTGTAAATGTTTTGGTATATTTAATTAATAGACAACTGTTTGGCAACATAATATATATTTCTGTGTATTGATGTTGTAAACAAAATCTTCCTCCACCAATATCATATATTTCTCGATAATATTATGATTCCACCTTTTGAACATTTATATAATAATTATAACTTTGAGGAATTTGTGGTTAAATTATTTTAGCTCACATATGATCATCTGTAATATTAGACATTTAAACCATATATACCTGTCAATTCTATCACATAGAGTGTTCCCTGATTAACAGGAACGTATCATGGACTAAGAAAGACAAACTTCAGGTATTGACTGTACAGCTGTGTTTATGATTCCCTGAGACACATCTTGTGGAGGCAACTTGACCTTGTCTATCCTTACTGGACAGTAGGTAGTTGAATCCAACTGTCTCACCAACACACACAGTGAAGCTAACAATAATATTATATAGAGGCAACTTGACCTTGTCTATCTTTACTGGACAGTAGGTAGTTGAATCCAACTGTCTCACCAACACACACAGTGAAGCTATACTTTCTGCCTATCTATTTACCATTGATGAAATACATTAGTTGTTGCTTGTACAAAATGATAAAAGTAGAATGGTGGTGACTCTCTCTCTCTCTCTCTCTCTCTCTCTCTCTCTCTGTGTGTGTGTGTGTGTGTGTGTGTGTGTGTGTCAACGCTCAGAAAATTCCCATTGTTGAGGCAAAAATGGAGTGAGTTTATTTCCTCTCTCTCCAAGGTTAACACCAATGAGAACTTTTGGGTGTAAGGTTACCCTCCATACACACGGGTCTGGGACTACAAACAATATTATAGTAACAACAAAGGTTTTTTATCACTTTGTTTAGCCAGTATAAAAATATTATCAGGTGTTTCAGACCAGTTATTACACAGAAGAAGTTATTAATGGTTATTATGACACGTACATTGTGTGTGTGTGTGTAATAATAATAATAATAATAATAATATACGGTTTATTGGTGAATGGCAGCTGATAGGCTGAAAATATACATAATACATTTAAAATGATAATAAAATGAGGATGAATGAGTGGATACATGTATAAATATTAGAGATGAATAATAAATTGATTGCAGAGCATAGAAAAATACAGAAATATACAAATACAAATATATAAATACTATGGTACTGTACATGTGTACATGTCCTGGGAGAGTAGTGGTGTCAGGTCAGGATTAGGATTAAGGGGGGGATTAATATTGAGGTGCAGTGTAGGCCTGTGTGTGTGTGTGTGAGTGTGTGTGTGTGTAATAATAATAATAATAATAAACGGTTTATTTCAGAAAAAGGCAGCCATGGGCTGAAAATATACAGTTACAGATAATGGTGAAAATGGAATGGAGTATTAAGCTTAAATTAAATTAAATTAAGTTATCCTTACCAACTAAGTAATCCTCACAAACATATAAACATAAATACATTCATTACGCTGTCATACACATATAAATTTATATACATACATACACATACATATATACATCCACATGCACCCACATACCCATACATACATATACATATCTACACACATGTACACACATATACATCCACATAGACATATACCCATACATACATATACATATCTACTACACACATGTACACACATATACATACGCATACGTACACATACACACATATACAGTACATACATGTATTATTTTTCGTAGTTTATTAGGGATACAATAGTTGGGATGGCACTTTTTCTATATCTGTCCGTCACGGCCCTAATAGGTTTGATTTTATTGTGGTGACGGACATTGATCCTTGACCGGGGATTATCCTCTCATTGTTTAGGAGTTTCTTCCCAAACTCCCTGAGGGTTTGTAGGTGTAGATGGGAGAGGCTTGTCAGCTCCAGGGTAGTAAGGGCTTCCTCATAGGTGGTGTAGGCCTCACCTAGAATTATCCTACAGGCCCGTTTCTGTGTTCTCTCTAGCTGACGTTGTTGGGTGAGAGAGAGGGACGAGGACCAAGCTACTGAAGCATAGCCAAGTTTAGGGAGAATAAAGATTGTATATATACCCCGTAATTCGCGTTGAGGCATTCCTAGGGATTTCAGTCTTCTGAGCATGTACAACTTGTAGGATGCAGACTTGACTGTGTTGTTAACATGCTGCTTCCAGTTGAGTCTGGAGTCCACAGTGATGCCGAGGAGTTTGGTTGACTCAACAACTTGGAGGGTGTTGGTTCCTATGGTGACAGCTGGTGGTGGTACTGGGGTTGTAGAGGTGCTGAAGTTCATCACCACAGTCTTGGCGTCATTTATTGTAACATTATTTGCTGCAGTCCATGTTTGCAGTCTGTCAAGGATGTCCTGAAGTGGGGTGTAGTCTGGGGAACCATTGTTGATAGTGATGCCCACTGTGGAGTCGTCAACATATTTCCAGTGGAATGGTGTGTCTGTCAGAGCGTCGTTTATAAGTAACAGGAAACACAGGGGGCCTATTTTAGTGCCTTGAGGCACTCCACAGGTAAGATGTTGGTGTGAGGAGACTCTGCCTTGATACCTGACAGCCTGCCGGCGCCCACTTATGAAGTCTGCAAGCCAAGACACCAGATTAGGGTGAAGCCCCATTTTTATTGCCTTGTTGATGATGATAGTGTGATCAACAAGGTCAAATGCCTTTTTGAAGTCGATAAAGGCAAGTGCTACTGAAGTTTTGCGTTTTTCTAAGTTTTTGTAAATAAAATCGAGGAGACTGACAAGACAATGGGAGGTAGATGAATTTTTCATGTTCCCGAATTGTTGGGGATCAATTATATTGGCAATATTAGAGTAGGCCCAATTAAAAATGAAATCTTCACATAGTAAACTAGGGAGGGGCGTTATTGCAATGGGTCTTAAGTCATAAGTGTGTGAGTGTGTGTGTGTGTGTGTGTGTGTGTGTGTTATTTAGGAGTTATTTATTGTGTTGACTATGGTTGGTATGGCGCTTTTCTTATATCTGTCTGTGGTTGCTCTGATAGGTTTAATTTTGTTGTGGTGTCTTGTAGTGCGTCTGGGAGGTGGGTTTAGTGGTGGTAATAAATGTCTATGTCTGGGGTGTGTGAGGAGCTTGGTCCCAAACTGTTTGAGGATGTGCATGTGGTGGTGGGAGAGGGTGGTCAGGTTCAAGGTGGTCAGGGCAAGCTCGTAGCTGGTGTATGTGTCACCAAGTATGATTTTGCAGGCTCTTTTTTGAACTCTTTCTAGTTGTCGTTTTTGTGTGAGAGTGAGTGATGAAGCCCAGGCTGGTGCTGAATAAGTGAGTTTGGGAAGAATGAATGTTGTATATATAGTCCTCAGCTCAGGTGGTGCCATGCCCAGGGATTTTAGTCTCCTTAGCATATATAATTTGTAGGAAGCAGTTTTGATGGTGTTGCTGACATGTTGCTTCCAGTTAAGTTTTGAGTCAATAGTGATGCCAAGGAGTTTGGTAGAATCAACCACTCGTAGTTGATGTCCCCCTATTGTAACAGTTGGTGGTGGCACTCCAGTTACTGACGTGCTGAAGTGCATCACAACTGTCTTGTTGCTGTTGATGGTGACGTTGTTGGTGGTTGTCCATGTCTGTAGTCTGTCGAGAATATGCTGGAGTGGGGTGTAGTCTGGTGAGTCATTGTTGATGGTGATACCCACTGTTGAGTCATCAACGTACTTCCAACGGAATGGTGTTCCCATTAGAGCATCATTGATCAGCATCAGAAAGCACAGGGGACCCATTTTAGTGCCTTGTGGCACGCCATTTGTCATTGGCTGGGGGGGTGAGATACTGCCCTGATATCTTACAACCTGTCGCCTCTCACAAAGGAAATTGACCAGCCAGGAAACCAGGTTGGGATGAAGCCCCATTTCTATTGCCTTGTTGATGACTATTGTGTGATCTACCAGGTCGAATGCCTTCCTAAAATCAATAAATACAATTGCAACTGATGTTTTACGTTTATCTAAATTTGTGTGGATGAAGTCCAAGAAACTGACAAGGCAATGAGTGGTGGAAGATGTTTTTACATTGCCGAATTGCTGAGGATCAATAATATTAGCTATGTCAGTGTAGGCCCAACTGAATATAAAGTCCTCACAGAGTAAACTAGGGATAGGGGTAATGGCAATGGGCCTAAGATCATTAAGGGATTGTGGGGAAGGGATTTTGGGGATGGGTGTAACATAAGAGGTTTTCCAATCAGTGGGACATTTACTTTGATGGATTGAGGCATTGATGATAGAACAAAGGGGGGTGGCAAGTTCAGCTGCAAATTGCTGATATAACTTGACAGGCAGATCTGTAGGTGTGGTTGATCTGGTGGCTTTAAAGCTAATAAGCTTATTATAAACCTGGTATTCCTGTATGGTTGGTAGGGGTGAGGGAGCTGGTAGGTAGGCAGGTAGGTGAGAGTGGTCAAGGCGAGGCAGGGTCTGACAGATATCAGAGAAGTGGTCGTTAATCTTGGCTGCCGCCTCCCCAGGGGTCAGGTTGTTAATGCAGGGCAAGGGAGATGACTGCTGCTTAATCCCACACAGGTCTTGTGTGTGTGTGTGTGTGTGTGTGTGTGTGTGATCCTACAAGTTATCCACTCATAGATTCCAGTGTTCTTCCATACATCCTAAAAGTTTGTATGGTAATAAATATACAACCCTTGTCAGGGGGAATATGAAAGTTACTATATTGATTTAACAAGATGTAATAACACAATCATTTACAAAGGATTAAGTTGTTCGCAGTACACTGGAGTTTATTATCTAATATGTTTTATTTCTTCCTCCACTGTCCTTACGGATGAGGCCATGAAACTTCCTGGTTGTGTATGTGTATGTGTGTGTGTGTGTATGTATGTATGTGTGTTCACTACCGGATTGGCAACCATCTTGTAGTGTTGTGTTTGTTACAGTTTGTGTAAATCCATTTCAAATTTTGCCTTACAGTGCTTCAACCTCTGGAGTTTATTATCAAGAAGAACCTTCCACATATTGGGTAAAGTATTTTGTTGCTACTATTAATTAAATCCTGCACTCTCTTTATCACTTCCTATCTTTCCTCTCCTATATTCTTTGGTCAGGTTTCTTCTGTGGCAACATTCTTTTCTGTACTGAACAGTTCCACTTTACAATGCTCCCTCAATTCTTCTTTGAGTAATAATAGGTACACTTGGACACCACAATGTTTAGTCCACCTGTGTCAGTGTGTGATATTTGTAGCAGATGCTTTCTGGACGACAGACCACTTAAACTATCACAACCTATCACCTAACCTAACACACATACACTATTACAAGGCTACACACACATTAACACACATACAATATTACAAGGCCACACACACATTAACACACATACACTATTACAAGGCTACACACACATTAACACACATACAATATTACAAGGCCACACACACATTAACACACATACACTATTACAAGGCTACACACACATTAACACACATACAGTATTACAAGGCCACACACACATTAACACACATACACTATTACAAGGCTACACACACATTAACACACATACAGTATATAAAGACAATAGAGTCTTAGCTCTATGTCTTTCTTGTATGTTTATCTTTTCTTGTAACACTATATGATTATATTTTCTCTGTAAATGTGACATGTATTTTTTTTTTTATATTATATTTTGTCTAATAACATTGACAAGCGTTCCACTAAGAACACATATTATAACCTGATTATTATACCACCTCAGTTTGTCATGAGAGAAAAAGATTATTATTTATATCATTATATTTTAATTATGTATTAACTAACATTTCAGTATGAACATAATACATCTAGCATGTAGTATGTCTGTTGTATTTAAATCGCTGTTTGGAATGTGACACTCTTATTTTTATATTGTCGAATATTCATATTTTTTATTTTAGGTAAAATTAGCATACCGTATAATATTATTATGCTTTACTGTTATAGCAAAGTGATAGAGGGTTTAACTCTCTCTCTCTCTCTCTCTCTCTCTCTCTCTCTCTCTTGTGACAGTAGAAATTTCCTGATAATGTGCAAATGATAAATGTATTAATTTTTTGGGGAACATCCTGTGGTAAGTCCTGCAGGCAGTCGTATATACTGTGTAATGGAAGGTAGGATATGTGAAGGGAAGGATGGAGGAAGGATGGAGGGTAGGATATGTGAAGGGAAGGATGGAGGGTAGGGTGTGTGAGGGGAAGGATGGAGGGTAGGGTGTGTGAAGGGAAGGATGGAGGGTAGGGTGTGTGAGGGGAAGGATGGAGGGTAGGGTGTGTGAGGGGAAGGATGGAGGGTAGGGTGTGTGAAGGGAAGGATAGAGGGTAGGGTGTGTGAGGGGAAGGATGGAGGGTAGGGTGTGTGAGGGGAAGGATGGAGGGTAGAGTGTGTGAGGGGAAGGAATGGGGAAGGATGGAGGGTAGGGTGTGTGAGGGGACCATAACACAGTAAAGTCTTTGCTGTTTATGTTATATACAGTTTTTGTGTGACAATGTCAGAGGACAACGAGTCTCCAGTTGAGTATCACTGGCCTGAGCTGCCCTCACACAACCCTCCCCACCTCTCCTCGGTCACTCCTCAGCTGCCCTCACACAACCCTCCCCACCTCTCCTCGGTCACTCCTCAGCTGCCCTCACACAACCCTCCCCACCTCTCCTCGGTCACTCCTCAGCTGCCCTCACACAACCCTCCCCACCTCTCCTCGGTCACTCCTCAGCTCAGGTTGCAGCCGTCCACCTCATGACCCTCGATCAAGCGACCAGTTAGAGCCTCGTCCGATTCCTCGCAGGATTCCTATGGTGTGGACTGTTTGCCTCTGGCTGCCAAGACTGCAAAGTTTGCTCCAGCTGTGCACGACGTACCTTCTCTGCCTCACCCTGCTGTTTCTACTTTGTATACCCATTTCTTGCCGTCGTCTAACCTTCCTGCTTTTATCCCGAGAGATACATATGTGACATCCCATGTAGATTTACGTCACAATGGTACAGTTGACACACTAGTAAAGGAAGCCTGCCATCTGCCTTATCGTGGTGTTGGACGTCCTCTCTCCCTGACATGTTACCTCTATAGAATCCGCTCTGCCGCTCTTCTCCCTGTACAGCAACACAGGGATGCAGAGAGGCTCTTCAACATCTCCATCACCTTCTACGAGTCTGTCTGCCATCACATATATTTCAACCGTCGTCAAAGCCTTAAGATTCATGAGCACAAAGTAGCCTCTGTTCGTTTAAGGCTTGGCTACCGGCCACCATGGCAAGTTGCTGGGATGCAGGGTGAGCCTCCCTTCACTGAGTGAAGGCGCTTGTGTCGAGCGCCTCGTGGTAATAGTATAGAGCACTATTGCTTGGCCTGCCTTGCTGCCCCAGAGCCTACCACTTGATGTGGTTTGTTGACATCTGCTGAACCACCAGGTGTTAGAGGAACCTCTGGTGCACCATCCTCGTTTTAGTGGATTTAAGTAGGTCATATGTCCAAGGCCTATGTATTTGAAAGCCTTGAGTACACGCTGAGAGCTGTACCCGTCAACAGAGTACTTAGTACAGTTGGCTGGAGTATCGTTGGCCGGATTGTAATATTAATGCCGAGGATTGTCTCGAGCTGAACAATAGGCCATCATGGGCTGTGTCAGGTCTGTAGGTAGAGGTTGACCATCTCTTGCAGGCAGGATTCCATTATTAATTCCGGGTATGTTCACGGTACACACAATAGGCCTCTGTGGGCCGGATGTTACCTGCTCCTACTCTAAATATAACCTGATAGACATGTTATTTATGACTCATATGTTACTTACTATTTACCTTTCTTTGCTGGACCAGTTATACTCTGATATTTTCTTTGCCAGTCATGTTGTTTACAAGTTATTTGTCTCCCAGACACAACTTTAACTTCGTTGTACTGCCCATTCATAGATGCTTTATGCAAGAAAGTTTTATACTAAGGTGTTGACAATAACACTCTGAGAGAGAGAAAGAGAGAAAGAGATAGAGAGAGAGAAAGAGAGAGAAATTATATATATGTGTATGTGACAGGAAACGTGTGTGTGTGTGTGTGTGTGTGTTGGGTTCGTACTATCCCTATCGTTGACTGACGTGTTATCATTGCCAATGCTTTTTTAATTCCGACTTCAACATATGTTTGTGGTGAAAGTTGTAGTACAAATGCCCTTAGCACACCCGGTACACCCAATACCAACACTTACTGTATAATATTATGTCCTGTCTCGTCTGAAATAAACTTGGATATACAGATTTAGTAATTGGTGATTCCTGTAATTTGATAATAAGCATAATAAACTCTGAATATCAGAGAATTAACCAGTAAAATCATTGATCATTAAATTCTATTAAATAATATTATTAAATAATAACTTGAACTATTGCTAGCAGGTATAAATTCTTCTGTGGTTAACGTGTGTGTGTGTGTGTGTGTGTGTGTGTGTGTGTGTGTGTGTGTGTGTGTGTGTACCAATTTGAAATGCTTATATTTCTCCCTAGATATAGAAAAGTTGTTTTGTAATTGTTACACAAATATGGAACACATCTCAGGCGTAAAATAAAATATACCTCATTGATTTACAGAAGGTAAGAACACAATAATTTACAAAGGATTAAGTTGTTCGCAGTACACTGGAGTTTATTATCTGATATGTTTTATCTCTTCCTTCACTGTCCCCTACGAATGACGCCATGACACTTCCTGTGTGCGTGTGTGTTTATGTGTGTGTGTGTGTGTGTATGTGTGTTTGCTCACTACTGGACCAGAATCTATCTTGTAGTGTTGTGTTTGTGTATATCTTGTAGTGTTGTGTTTATCAAGTTTATTATCAAGAAGAACTTTCTACATATTGGGTAAAGTTGTTACTATTAATTAAATCCTGAACTCAACTATTTTGGATTATCTTCCTTTGAAATGCTCTGTATTTCTTCATAATCTCTCCCTCTCTTTATCACTTCCTATCTTTCCTCTCCTATATTCTTTGGTCAGGTTTCTTCTGTGGCAACATTGTTTTCTGTAGTGAACAGTTGCACCTTGCAATGCTCCCTCAATTCTTCTTTGAGTAATAATAGATACACTTGGACATTGTGAACCAACATTACCAACATTAACCATCACATTATCAGGTAATAGTATAATATTTAATATTGATCATAATAAGTTGTTGGAGACCAATTTAGTTTTAATAAATATAATAATAACAATATTAGGAATGTATAGTAAGTCCCTGGCTGGTACAGTGGTAACGTGTTGGCGTTGGCAGATGTAGCCTCGCACAGGTCCGTGAGTTTAAAACTGTTTACTGAGGGTTTACTACCATGGCTGGGTACCATGGTGGGGAGTTGGGCTGGCCTGGCTCACGTTCACCAGAGTATACCATCACAGATACATACCACAACTCAAACCCTTTATATTTATTGTTTTAACATTCTATGGTGAAATGGTAATCTAATTGACAAAAGTTCCACAAAGAACACATATTATAACCTGATTATTATATCACCTGAGTTTGTCATGAGAGAAAAATATTATTTATCTTAATTTCATATTTTCTACCAGTAATATTGTTTATTGAAGGAGGGCTTAACTCTCTCTCTCTCTCTCTATCTCTCTCTCTCTCTCTCTCTCTCTCTCTCTCTCTCTCTCTCTCTCTCTCTCTCTCTCTCTCTCTCTCTCTCTCTTGTGACAGTGGAAATTTCCTGATAATGTGCAAATGATAAATGTATTATTTTTTGGGGTACATCCTGTGGTAAGTCCTGCAGGCAGTCGTATATACTGTGTAATGGAAGGTAGGATATGTGAAGGGAAGGATGGAGGAAGGATGGAGGGTAGGATATGTGAGGGGAAGGATGGAGGAAGGATGGAGGGTAGGGTGTGTGAAGGGAAGGATGGAGGAAGGATGGAGGGTAGGATATGTGAAGGGAAGGATGGAGGAAGGATGGAGGGTAGGGTGTGTGAAGGGAAGGATGGAGGAAGGATGGAGGGTAGGATATGTGAAGGGAAGGATGGAGGAAGGTTGGGAAGGAAAGATGAGGTAAGTGTTAGAAGGAGATGGAAGAGGAGGAATGAAGGAAAGGGAGGACATTAAAGAAAGGGAAAGGTAAAATTGGTTAAAGGGGAAGGAAGGGAGGATTGGGGATGGTAAAGGAAAGGAAAGGAGAGGGATATGAAGCTGTAAAGGAAGGAAAAGAAGAGGAGGGGAAAGGAGGAGATGGGTAGGGAAGGGAAGGAAAGGATAGGGATATGAAGCTGTGAAGGAAGGAAAAGAAGAGGAGGGGAAAGGAGGAGAGGGGTAGGGAATGAAAGGAAAAGGTAGATAAGGTAACGAAAGTGTAGAGGTAGGGAGGGTACAGGAGGGATAGGGAATGGAGGGGAGAAGAGGGGTAGAGAAGGGTAGTTAGGGTAAAGGAATGGTAGATAGAGTAAAGAAAAGGGAAGGGAGAGGAAGAGAAAGGGAGAAGGGGGTAAAGTAAGGAGAAGGAAGGAACAGTAGGGGATAGGGAAGGAAAGGGAAGAGTAGATATGGTACAGGAAGGGGCGAGGAAGGGGAAGGGAGAA